>CM064485.1:43271506-43449552 GCA_032716605.1 Paralithodes platypus
GCCTGGCTCACCAGGCTACACATAGCCGGAAAATCGTCTCCGTCTATGAGGGGCCCCGCGGGAATTGGGTTAAGAAGTGTGGTTGTTTTGATTATTTGATGGGGTCACCATAAGGGTATGTGTGGCATTTTTTCTGTACAGAAGCTTGGCCTTTTTGGTTGGGCCTTCTTAGGAATGTGACCTTTTTCGTTAGCCATGGAGAAACTGCAGAGGTACAAATTATTATAAGCAACCTCATGTTAAAAATATCTTATATATTTTTGTTTAGCTTTACTTGGCATTCCTCTTCCTCTATGTATCTAGCAATTTAACCCCCTCAAACTCCTTATGACGCAATGGTGTGGTAATTACCCCGGGCCAAAAAGCTCTAAAAGACGATAGAGTGATAACTCAAGCGAGCTTGAAATACGCAGGCGTTTCGTTCATGGTCACCCCTTCGGGGATCAAGGTGTCTGGCAATATATACCGATAGGCTATAGATAAATTCATTTTTGGGCTATTTCTTCCATTTTATTTATCCTGTTAAAGTGCTTGAATGATTTTTGTGCTAATGTAGTTAGTATTTGGTGTAATTTTTCCTATTTCAGCTAAATCTGAAGTGCACATGCAATTTATTTGTGCATGTTCAGTAAGTATTGCTGGGGAAAGGGTTAACATATTCATCTTTTGGGGTATTTATTCTATGTTTTTATCCTGTTTCTGTGATTGATTGAGTTTTGTGCTAATGTAGTTGGTATTTGGTATAATTTTACATATTTTAGATAAATCAGAAGAGCACATGCAATATATTTGGGCATTTTCAGTCAGTATTGCTGGGGACACGGTTAACATACAGTATTCATCATAGGAAGGGAAGAGGATGTGTAGCTCAGATCTTTGCCCTGTAATATGTTGTGGAGAAATATCTTGAGAAGGGACAAAAGTTGTATGCTGCCTTCATGGACTTGGAGAAGGCCTATGACAGAGTTGATAGAGAAGGTACCGGTATGTATAAAGTACTTGGAATATACGGAGCAGATAGCAAGTTGCTGAAAGCAGTGAAAAGCATGTATGAGGGTGAAAAGGTGTCAGTATGTGTTGAGAATGAACAGAGCGAGTTCTTTGATCTGAATTTTGGATTAAAGAAAGGGTGTGTGATGTCCCTGTGGTTGTTCAATATATACTGTACTGTATATGGATGGAGTCATAAAAGAAATGCAAGGATGAGCAGTGGATGTTGGTGTACCACTAATAAGGGAAGGCAACGAGTGGAATGACAGAGTTGATAGAGAAGGTATGTGGAAAGTACTGAGAATATATGGAGTAGATGGCAAGTTGCTGAAAGCAGTGAAGAGTATGTATGAGAGTGCAAATGTATCAGTACGTGTGAAGAATGAACAGAGGGAGTTCTTTGATCTGAATGTTTGGTAAAGCAAGGGTGTGTGATGTCCCGATGGTTGTTCTATATATACAGAATATGGATGGAGTCATAAAAGAAATACAAGGAAGAGCAGTGGATGTTTGTGTACTGCTGTTTGCTGATGATATGAATGGGAGTTGCAGGGTCTGGTAAATATGTTTGGAACAGTGTGCGAAAAATGGAATCTGAAGGTAAATGCGGGGAAGAGCAAGGTTATGGTCTTCGAAAGGGGTGAAGCCACAGAGTGTGAGGTGAAGTTGAACGGTCAGGCTATGGAGATTGTCAGCTCATTTAAGTATCTTGGCAGTGTACAGAGTAAAGATGGGAGTATGGATGAAGAAGTGTGGGAGAGGGTGCAACAGGGGAATAGGGTAGTAGGAATGCTGAAAGCATTAACATGAAATAGGGTGGTCAGCATGGAACTGAAGAAGTCCTTGCGTGACAGTGTGGTAATCCCGACACTGACTTACGGAAGCGAAGCATGGACGGTGTTGGAGAGATTCAAACCAAGAGTGAAAGGGATGGAAATGAGTTACTTGAGAAGTGTGTGCAGAGTTACATGGAGGGATAGACAGATGAATGAGGAAGTACGAGAGAGGTGTGGTGTGAATGTATTGGAAAGTGCGAAAAAGAACACCTTGAGATGGTTCGGCCATGTGGAACGTATGGGAAGCGAGAGAATGACTAAGAGAGTCTACGAGTGAGGTGGAAGGATGGAGGGAGAAATAAACCGAGAGAGAGGTGGAAGGATGGAGTTAAGAAGTATATGCGTGAAAGCGGTGCTGGATGGAAGGAGGGGCGTCGACTGACTGGGGACAGAGGTGCATAGGGGTGTTTCGTTCGTGGCCAATCCTTCGGGGATCAAGGCATCCGTCAATAGATAGATAGCTAAATTCATCTTTAGGGCTATTTCTTACATTTTTTTATCCTGTTAGTGTAATTTATTAAAAATTTTGGTAATATAGTTGGTAATTGGTGTAATTTTACATATTTCAGATAAAGGATGTCAACAGAATAACAAATGATGAGCTGAAGAGACGTTTAGGTATAAAGAGTATTAGCGAGGAGATGCGTACAAGTAAACTGGGATGGTATGGACATGTGGAGAGAATGGATGAACAAAATTGGATGAAAAGATGCAGGTCTGCGATTGTGGAGGGAGCTGCACCAAGGGGTGGACCGAGTAAGACCTGGGATCGGACTATACGTGCCGATCTCAAATCCAAAAACTTGACAAGTAAAGCATCCCTTAACAGGGTTGCCTGGAACGCCGCCATTAGGAAAAGAGACTGAAACTGCACATCTGTGTGGAGCACTCAGTCTTAAAATGTTATGTACGTATGTATGTATAAATCTGAAGAGCACATGCAATCTATTTAGGCATTTTCACCCAGTATTGCTGGGTAAAGGGTTAACATATTAATCTTTTGGAGTATTTCTTCCATTTATTTATCCTGTTAGTGAGTTTTATTGATTTCAGTGCTACTGTAGTGGTATTTGGTGTAATTTTACATATTTTAGATAAATCTGAAGAGGACATGCAATATAATTGGGCATTTTCAGTCAGTATTGCTGGGGAAACGGTTAGCATACTGTAGTCATCTTAGGAAGGGAAGAGGATGTGTAGCTCAGATTTTTGCCCGGAAATGTGTTGTGGAGAAATATCTGGAGAAGGGACAAAAGTTGTATGCTGCATTTATGGAGTTGGAGAAGGCCTATGACAGAATTGATAGAAAAGGTATGTGGAAAGTACTGGTACTGAGAATATACGGAGTAGACGGCAAGTTGCTGAAAGCAATGAAGAGCATGTATGAGGGTGCAAAGGTGTCAGTATGTGTGGATAATTAACAGAGCGAGTTCTTTAATCTGAATGTTGGGTTAAAGCAAGGGTGTGTGTGATGTCCCCATGGTTGTTCAATATAAACCGGTACAGTATATGGAATGAGTCATGAAAGAAATACAAGGAAGAGCAGCAGATGTTGGTGTACCGCTGATAAGGGAAGGAAACGAGTCGAAGTTGCCTCAACAGTACAGTACCGGTACTACTGTTGCTGACAACACAGTTCTGATGAGCGATAGTGAATAGGAGTTGCAGGGTCAGGTAAATATGTTTGGAACAGTGTGTGAAAAACGGAATCTGGAGGTAAATGCTTGGAAGAGCAATATTATGGTCTTTGAAAGGAGTGCAACCATAGAGTGTGAAGTGAGGTTGAACGGCTATGAAGAATGTCAGCTCATTTAAGTATTTGGGCAGTGTGTTGAGTAAAGATGTGATTAGGCCTATGGATGAAGAAGTGTGGGAGAAAGTGTAACAGGGGAAGAGCGTTGCAGGAACTCTGAAAGCAGTAAGAAGAAATAGGGTGGTCAGCATGGAAGTAAAGAAGTCCTTGCATGACAGTGTGGTAATCCCGACATTGACTTATGGGAGGGAAGCATGGACGTTTCTGACTGGGATTGATCATTGATAATCATCGGTTATGCTAGTTGGAAAATTAGTGGGGTAGAATGTAGAGTTCGGGTGTACCGCCAGCCTTGTTTACATTACGCGGAGCGGTGGCGGACGCTGGCCATCATGTTCACGTCTATTGGACTGCTTTTGGATAGGCCTACAATAATAGGTTGGGGGGGGTCACGCCCCCCATGACATATTGTCATCATCATATATATTGCCAGCAGGAAGCAAATAACCAAAAAAACGCCTTCAAAATAGACGCGAACTAAAGGTTGGTTCACACATAGCCGAGTCGGTGCGCGAGTCTAACACGAGTGATGAAATTTTGCTATTCAGCAATGACTCGTCGATACTCCTCAACACTCGTATAGACTCGTGCAATGCTCGTGTATACTCTTTGTTTACTCGACACACTCGTGGGTACTCGCCACGGGGTCCAAAAATGTCATGCATGCATGACATTTTTGGGCCCCGTGGTGAGTACCCACGAGTGTGGCCTAAATACGTGTAAACTCGTGTACATACGTGTTAACTCATGTTTGACTCTGAATAACTCTTCGTTATTCGTGTTGACTCGTGTAAACCCGTGTAACACTCTTTGGTGATTCGTCGCTTTTCGTCATCATTTCGACGTTGACGAAGCAACACGTGTCTATACGCAACAACACGTATGTAACACACATGCAACACGTATCAACAAGAGTAGAAAGCACGAATGTGAGTGCCAAAATTTGGTGTCCCCATGATGCCAGAGTTTACACGATTCAAACACGAGTAAACAAGAGTAAACACGATCCACTGAGAAAAAACACGAGTGTAACACGAAAAAGCAAGTGTCATTTGAAATACCGTTATTTAAAAAATGTATGACGAATCAACGAGAGTTTACACGGATGTAACACGAGTCAACACGTGTGCAACAGAGATCCAACGAGAGTCAACGCGTTGTCTTTCGTGTTGATCCGTATAACAATCGTGTTGATCCGTGTAACAATCGTGTTGACTCGTGTTAGACTCGTCCATACTCTTTGATTACGTGCCCTGGAATGTGGCCATTATTTTTCACATTTTTGACACTCGTGTTGGGTTCGTGTTACACTCGTTTTGACTCTCAGTTACTCGTACAGACTCTTGCATGAACATGTGTTGACTCGTATTGACTCGAGTTAACTCGTGTTATACTCTCCTTGATTCAGGAGCAATTGCTACTCGCGGCCGACTCAGCCTCCAGCGACGGCGATAATCGACGAGTGTGACTCGTGTTGGACTCGCGCACCGACTCGGGTATGTGTGAACCAGCCTTTAACCACGGTGATCGACATATGTAAACATGACGGCGGCGGTGTCGACGTCGGACACTTGCGATAATGTTCCCGTCTATTTTGAATGCCATTGGATACAATAATATGTTGAGGGGGGGCTTTGCCCCCATGACGTGTTGTCATCATCATATATATTGCCAGTAGGGGGCAAACAACCAAAAAAATTGCCGCAAACCCCTCCCCTCAACATATTATTGTATCCAATGGCAGTCAAAATAGACGGGAACATGATCGCAAGCGTCCACCGCCGCCGCCGCCGTCATGTTTACATGGTCGATCGCCGCAGTTACTGTAAGTTCGCGTTTATTTTGAGTTTTTGACGACTATTTTTTTTGGTTAGGCCTATTTGCCCCCTGCTGGCAAATGATATGATGATTTCAATATGTCATGGGGGGTATTTGCCCCCCTCAACATATTATCGTATCCAACGTCATTCAAAATGGACGGGAACATGATGGCAAGCTTCCGTCGCCGCTCTGCGCAGTGTAAACAATGGTGGCGGTACGCCCGAACTCTACATTCTACCCGGCTAGGCCTATATTATAGGCTACAATAAATAAGTAGGCTAGGCTATTTTATCTATAGGTTAGGCCTAGTCTAATATTACAATTTAAGGTAGCATTCAAGTTGACTACAGCAGGACTTACCCTTGACCAGGTATAGGCTATCCTAGTGTTTACTAGGCCTATACCCCTTTGAAAGGACATTAGCCTAGCCTAACCTAACAACCTTACCTAACCTATTATAGTAGGCTATTATGGGTGGGGGCTGCCGCCCCCACACCGCAATTTTTGGTGTATTTGTCTATTTTGTCTGTGAAGTGGGAATTTTTTCAATTTGTCGATAACGAAAATCCTCCATGCGGACTATAGCCTATGGAGAAAAATATGGCGAATCTATTGTTGCCTATTATCTCTAATAAATTGTTTCTCATAATGCTGCAGTAGTGTCGTTTAAAATACCAACCATTTAATTGTGTGCCTTTAAAAATGACCTAAATTAGGCTATAGGGTACTGGAAGATTAGAAGAATCTTTAACCCGGGAACTGCAGGGAGACTCTTAACCCGGGAACTGCGGGAAGACTCTTAAGAGTTCCCCCGGCGGACTGCGGGAAGACTCTTAAGAGTCAGAAAAAAAAAATCAACTTTAAACATCAATTTTTTTTTTCTTTTTTTTTTTTGGGGGGGGCCCCTGGGCCATGCAAAATATCACTCCTCTACCTCCCCTCCTTCCCCACTTTCCTCCCTTCCTTCAGTTATCACCTATTTTCCCAGTTATTCCCTTATTCTGAGATAAATTTTCGTGCTAACATTAGCGAGTTGCAAGCAGGGCATTGTCATCAAGTGTTAGCAAGCGAGTGCAAGAGAGAGAGAGAGAATATCGATCGACTGTGTCTCAGTGGCCTTGGGGGAAATTGGCGGGAGAGCAGGTTGCCTCACCCATACATTATATAACTCGCGGCCTATATCTCCGATTTTGACCATCCAAACGCTGTTTTCACTTGTTTTATTGTTGTTTCAGGTAAATACCTTTATAATCAACCCATAATAGGCGCGTATGGATAAGTATTAATGCTATTTGTTGCAGGGTCTGGTAAATGAGTTTGGAACAGTGTGCGAAAAACGGAATTTGAAGGTAAATACGGGAAGAGCAAGGTTATGGTCTTCGAAAGGGGTGAAGTCACAGAGTGTGAGGTGAAGCTGAACGGTCAGGCTATGGAGATCGTCAACTCTTTTAAGTATCTGGGCAGTGTGTTGAGTAAAGATGGGACTATGGATGAAGAGGTGCGGGAGAGGGTACAACAGGGGAAGAGGGTTGTAGGAACGCTAAAAGCAGTAACAAGAAATAGGGTGGTCAGTATGGAAGTGAAGAAGTCCTTGCATGACAGTGTATCCCGACACTGACTTACGGAAGCGAGCATGGACGTTGGTTGAGGAGACTCCGACCAAGATGTGAGAGCAGTGGAAATGAATTACTTAAGGAGTGCGTGCGGAGTACTGGAGGATAGAAAGACTAATGAGGGAAGTAAGAAGGAGGTGTTGTGTGGAGGTAGATGTGCTGAAAGTGTGAAAAGGAACAACTTGAGATGGTTCGGCATATGGAACGTATGGAAAGCGAGCGACTATAAGAGGGCGTACGAGAGCGAGGTGGAGGGACAGAGGGGAGGTAGACAGAATGATTAAGGATGGAGTGAGGAACTACACGCAGGCGGTGCTGGTTGGGGGGAGGGCGCCCGACTGACTGGGGACAGAGGTGCATGGGGGCGGTTCGTTCGTGGCCACCCCTTCGGGGATCACGGCGTCAGGCAATAGATAGATAGATAGATGGTAAAATTAATATTTTAGTGATGGAAACAGCTCAAATACGTCAGCATAGGGGGACGTTTCTAATTACCCCCATGCGCACTTCTTAGGTTAAGAGTTCCCCCGGCGGACTGCAGGAAGACTCTTAACCCGTTGAGCCCCGGCTAGTTATAATATTTTGTTCACCCCAGTCCCAAGCCATTTTCACTTCTTTTTTTTTGTTTGCTAAAATGGAAGACAAGGATGAAAAAAAAAACCAAAAAAAAATCACCTCGGACATTTTTTGGGGGGGTGGGGTGGGGTGGGGGGGGGAGCCTCAAACAAATTTATTGAGCCAAAATGGAAGAGAATGGTGAGAAATGAAGAAATAAATAAAAAAAAACTCATTTCGGTCATTTGGGGGGTGGAGGGGGGGGGGGGTCGAAAGTTCGTCTCCCCCGCATGACCACCCGCCCGGGAGCACTAGGGTAAAAACTGAGTATGGCATTGTACGGCATACATCCTAAGGAGTGTCTCACATAAATCTCAAGCCTCTAGCTCCCATACGACCGGAGTAATGAAGGTTCAAAGTGGCGGTGAACTAAGGGTGTAAAGTATCCCCACTAAGCCCACCACCACCAGCCGCGCGGCTGTCTCGGCCTGCTCACACCTACTGGCCCGGCTCCCACACACACTACGCTACCTCCCCCTCCTATTCTCCCGCCATTTCCTACCTTACGAGCCACGTAAGTGTTTTTTATATGTTGGACGCACGTGATGCGTCGCTGGGAGTTGGTGATCAAACACTGCCGACGCATCACGTGCGACGCTGGGTCTCACTGGGTTAAGAGTAAGGGGGAAAAAAATCCTTTTAAAACACCCAAAACAATTTTTTTTTTTTTTTTTTTTTTTTTTTGTCCATGGGCCATGCCAAATATCACTCCTCCACCTCCCCTCCTTCCCCACTTTCCTCCCCTCCTTCAGTTTTCACCTATTTTCCCTGTTATTCCCTTATTCTGTGGTCTATTTTCGTGATAACATTAGCGAGTTGGTAGCAGGGCGTTGTTATCACTGTTACCAAGTGTGGGAAAGAGTGAGAGAGAGACTATTGCGGAACAGTGTCTCTCCAGACAAGGGGAGGGGTGGAGGGCAGGGATGTATGGCCTCAGCCATACATTATGTAACTCCCGGCCTGTATCGCCGATTTTGACCATCCAAACACTGTTTCCACTTGTTTTATTGTTGTAACAGGTTAATACCTTTATAATCAACCTATAATAGGCGCTTATGGATAAGTATTAATGCTATTTATGGTAAAATAACGATGTTAGTGATGGGAACAGCTCAAATACGTCAGCACAGGAGTGTGGTGTCTCGTACCCCCCATGCGCACTTCTTAGGTTAAGACTAGGTTAGGGTTATTGTCGTGCCAAAGCTAGATTATAGCCTAAATATAAAAGGAAGTGAATAAAATGAAATATGCCGAAAAAAATCGCCGTCAAAATAGACACGAAGTTAACCGCAGCGATCGCCCTATGTAAACATGACGACCGTACACCCGGTAACTACATCCATCCCATTAAAAGTTACTGTGGGACACAAAATATGTTGAGGGGGTCTCTGCGGCTCTGCCCCCCCACGTCGGCCCGTCACGTATTATGATGTACGGTAAGTCATCATCATCTGTGCTAATTCATAGGATCCCCAATTAACACCTTACGAGCGCCCTATGCGGTTTATTTATATGTACCGCCCAGCGGGGTGTTTTTAGCCAAAATAGGGCTGTTTACGTGATCATTTTCATGCCTAAATAAGACCCAGAACGAAAAACAAGTACCTATCCCTGAAAGGGCATAAACAGAGCTTTCGAATGACCCATAACGATCATTTATGATGGCTAGTTTTCTTGCAATAACCGTGCAACTGAGTGCAAAAAGCATGTAAAGCACTTTCCCGATACAATTCCTTATATAGCGAGTGAGAGAGGGAGGAGGGAGCTGGGATTCGTGTCAGTATGTTCGCCGCGGTGGTCTGGAGCAGTCATACGCTCGCTACTCTCCTGCCACCACTTGTCTCTCTCTCTCAGCAACATTACGTGCTGAAATTGCCACTCGAGTTATGTCGAGCGCCGCCACATAGTCCAGCTTTATTTAACTCGACTTATGTGGTGAGCCTCTAATTAAGGGTTAAGGACAAAGTCAATCAACAGACGAAATAAGCTCCCAAATTACAATAACATAGCGGCCCGCTGTTTATGGGCGACTTTTTACACGTCATTTTAAATGTTACTTTCCTGCCCTGGTCTAGGCCTAATAGATTTTTCCAAAGAATCAAACTTAAATTAAAAGGAAGTAGCCTAGCCTACAGTTTATAGGAAGGCTATTCCAACATGCATTCCAGAACTTAGGCTAGCCTAGGCCTAGGCTATATGAACATTTGTGGGTGGTCTGCCAAAAAAAGAATCACTAGGCCTATTAGGCTATGGGTAGGCTAGTATGGGGTGCATTTTGCAAATCTTCTGAACTCTTAGGCCTAGGCTAGGCTAAATTAAAACTCACAAAATCTGAGTAAAACCAGCACTAGAATTTTGTCTTGTCTTGTCTTGGGGGTTAAGGGCAACCTCAGGCGAATACTCGTCCGCTCCGGCCCTACCGTATTCGCGGAGATCCTATGGCCCGCAGTACCAAACGTTCCCTTCTCTCGAAGGTATCCTTCCTTTCAAAATTCGTAGCATAGAAACATTCTTTGGGATTTGTTTGGCTGAGTGAATGCTTTCGTAAACGGTCACCGCGACCGTTTCCGTCCAATATTATTGGAATCTGAAGAGGACCTTCGACCCTTCTCTTCGATGGTCGTCGGATCCCTTCGTTTGCTAATTAAATTTTATTATTTGTATTATTGTTTCAATTCGTAAATTAAAGGTTACAGAAGACATTCTTTAATGCAAATCAATTGCATAGGTAAACTATTAATATATATTAATATGGGTTACAATTAGCACATTTCCAAAGACTTTCGATATATCTTCAATGACGATGTTGAACTTGACAGAAGCCGTTGTACAGGCACCTTCACCTGAGGCCTATGTCGGCCAGCCTTGACAACTTGTAGATCGCTTCATCAGATTTTATTCGCCCAATTACTACCCAGGTAAGGAAATTCACGACATTCCATTATACTTGCTTGTATTTTTGGCTTGGAATCCTCATTTGGTGACTATTATTATCTATCTATTTGAGGCATATTTCCTGAATAAGTTTGCAATTGACGAGGATGGGTGTGAATGGGATCTGCGTGTGTGGGCTGTTAGCTCTGCAGACTAGTTATATTTTTCATTTATGGAAGTAGTTCACGTAGGCCTAGCCCAATCAGGGAGAAAATGTTGGTCCCTATATATAGCCTACTTTAGTAGGGTAGGCTAGGCCTATATATTTTAATCCAATAGGCCTAGTCTATGTTAAAATAGCCAACAATAGGGTACCTAGGTTAATAAGTCCCAGATATTGAAAGAAAAAGTGGTAAAAATTGAAGAGACCTTGGACAGCCTTTTTACCTAACCTAACAAAACATAATTATAGGCCTAGCCTAGCCTAGTTAAAAGGCTGTCCGAGGTCTCTTCAATTTTTACCACTTTCCTTTCAATATCTTGGACTTGTTAACCTAGGTACCCTATTGTTGGCTATTTTAACATAGGCTAGGCCTATTGGATTAAACAAATATAGGCCTAACCAGCCTACAGTACCCTACTAAAGTAGGCTATAAATAGGGACTAACATGTTCTCCCTGATTGGGCTAGGCCTAGGGCTACTTGAAATACTTCCATAAATGAACATAAGATAACGAGTCTGCAGAGCTGACTGGCCCACACACGGCATATCCCATTCACACCCATCCTCGTCAATTGCAAAACTTATTTCAGGAAATAGGCTATGCCTCAAATAGATAGATAATAATGGTCACCAAATGAGGATTCCAAGCCAAAAATACAAGCAAGTATAAAGTAATGTCGTGAATTTTCTTACCTGGGTAGTAGGCTAATTGGGCGAATAAAATCTGATGAAGCGGTCTTAACCTCTCGGCGGCGCACAGGGGGTTTTCTACAGGGTAAGACTGTGCGCACCTATGATGATTTTGGGACCTCTTGCCAATTTCGATAAAAAGTACATCATCGTGTAGGGAATGTTTGCGTGCATCGGCCCATATATATTTGACCCCCCAAAAAATGTCTGGGGGGGGTAGGGGAACGGTCCGTAGTTGAAAAATGTGGAGCGAATGGCACCGCGCGGCTAGATTGTCATCGAGCGGCGAGATTTCCCGGCCGAATTTTCACGCGCCCAGGGGATAGAAGGAGAGGGAGGAGGGGTTGGGTTTCCGCGTATTATCACGTATATCTCCTTTTTGGAGCCCTTTTAGGCTATTTAGAGTATGTATACGTGTGTAGGCCACCCATATAACAATGAATATGCCTCATAGTGACCAAAAATTGCAATATATAAGGGAATTATAAGAGAATTTGTAGGCAGGAATGAAGATGTGTTGGAGGTTTGGCGGCAATTTATGAGCAGAGAGTGTGGTTTACGCCATACATATCACGTATATCTTGTACGTAGAGCACTGTCATGCTATAATACAGACTTGTACGTATGTATACGTGCCATATATCAAAATATATACCGCATATAGACCAATTCATGCGATATTTACGCACATTATCAATGAGTTTCTATGCGTGAACCAAGGTGTGACTGAGTTGTGCTGGGAATGAAAGGGGGAGAGGGTGTGTTACGCCATAAATATCACGTAAATCTTGTATTTAGAGCACTGTCATGCTATAATAAAGACGTGTACATATGTAGGCGTCCCATATAACAAGGAATATACCGCATATAGCCCAATTGATGCGATATTTACGCAAATTGTGAATGTGTTTCTAGCAGACGGAAGCCTGAAAGGGTGGGTTGGGGGTGAGTGTGGTGGTGGAGGGAGGCATGCAGGGGTGCAGTGAGTGAGTGAGTGAGTCGTGGAGAGATGGAAGTTAGGCAGATCTCTAGATAGATAACCAGCTTTGTGATAATTGTGGAGGCGCCCCAGGCGTATTGATGTCTTGGTATTTTGAACCTTATGTCTACCAGATGGCTGGTGTTCGTTGCCATCAACAGGTCTACAATAACATGAGTCAGGAATGGAGAGAGAGAGAGAGAAACTGAGACATGCGTATGTCGTACGTATAAATGGACTTCAGAATTGCATTTTTATGCAAGCAGACATTGCATTTTAGACACATGTGAAGTACCACAGAAACATGTAGGCCATTGACTGTAAATAAAGTACTATATTATAGACCACCAGCGACGGTGCTGAGTCAACACAGGCAGATTGCCTTTTGTGATAGCTAAATATAGACTGGTGTCTCCTTACACTTGCGAAAGGGTAGATTGCCACCAGAGAAACGTTTACTTATTTATTTCGAAGTAATATGCAATCTAAATGTATATTCGAGACCTACTGCAATTATTTGTATGACAGTCATGACTATGTATAATCCAATATACGCGCGTAGGCGAGACATAAGAAAGCTGGTTGAGCAATTTTCGACACCCACACAGTTATTATTCTTTTTTATTTACAATATTATACAATACAAATGTATTTGTGAAGAGTATTTTATCCATTATTGTATTTATACCAATTTTGTTCCCAGACAGAGCTGCTGTTGCTGGTGTAGCTGGGGCATAAAGGAGCGGCAAGGGTCACCTCGTGACCGCTTGACCATGTGAAAATGAGTGGAGTCGCACTGAGAGGGGCAATTTTGCTGAGTGTTTGGGCAATTTTTGACCGAATAAAGTTATGTAATTACTAATTCTTGACAGAGACAAACTTTTATAAACCTTGGCATGATATAATTGATAATCCCATCAATTTACAAACGTAAATTGGTGGGATAATTCATTTTTTTTTGTATATTGTCCTTTCGATTGTAGACACAAAGTTTTGAGTGATATTTGGTATGAGCTCCTGTGGCATGGTTGGTAAGGTCGCGGACTGGAAAACTCAAAGTGTCGTAGGGTAGTGGGATCGAATCCAGGAGGGGGTTATGGGGAAGGTTTTATATTGTCTAGAACATTTTAGATAAAACAAATTTTTTACAAGATCATGCCATTGTATTCAAACAATATGAAATATTCATAGAATATATCATATTGTAAGAATACAATGACATGACCTTGTTTTTTTTTGTTTTTTTATTGTTTTTTTTTATTATCTTAGTAGGTTTGACAGGATTTATTGAAACATATTTATTTTTGTAAAATTCATGTGAGGTAAGAAAATAATTATATACACATTACTTTGGCTAATAACAAACATATATATTGATATACTAAACAAAGAAGGCATATTACATGTAAATCTTTGAAACTTATAAACTAAATAATGAAACATACAATTATATAATGTAAAAGCTATATCACAGGGACATCTTTGGAACTTATACATTATATAATATATATGTTACATTATGAGGTAGCGTGATCAATTAGGTCAGGTCAGGTAAGGTAGGGCGCGAGTCCAGGGCAGGGCAGGGCAGGGGGCGAGTCCAGGGCAGGGCAGGGGGCGAGTCCAGGGCAGGGCACGGGGCGAGTCCAGGGCAGGGCATGGCAGGGGGCGACACTCAGTAGTTCTTGAAGGTGTGGTAGTCCCTGAAGCAGTCACCCAGGCAGAGTGGAACTTTGCACTCGGCGCACATTGAGGTGACTCTTTTCGTGACATGGGGTTTCCTGACACTGGAGCTGCAGACGGTGCACTGCGCCTGCCTGTGACGAGTGCCAAGCATCTCAGTGTTGATGGGGTAGTGTTTTTCGACACCCAGCTGGATGCGGTCAGGAACGTGATCCCCACGCCATGCCGTACGTCTGTGAGTGGTGGTGCCATACTTCTCCAGGAGTTGGTAGGAGACGTTGTAGACGAACTCCCGGAATTTCAGTTTCTGGTTTGGGGCCATATCCTTTTTCACCAACCACAAGTTGTAGGCGTTCAGCATCGTTATATCAACGAGGTGGAGGAAGAGCTTGTGATACCACTTCACAGTCTTCCTCAGACACTCAACGCCTGACAGCTGACAGTCAGACTTGTCCACCAGGCGCATGTTTTTAGTGTAGTCCACTACCATGTCGGGCTTGTAGATTGTCTTCCTGGTTCGGTAGTGGATTTTGCCAGAATCCACCTGGGCACCTGTGTGGACGGTGGAAAGCAGGTGGACGTCTCGCTTATCCTTCCACTTCAGGGCTATCAGTTTCCCACACTTCTCGAGCTGCTTGTATTTCTGCCCCTTTCGTCGCCTTCTTCGCACATGCCTCTCGCGGTGTTCCTGGGCCAGGTCGTCTTCTGAAGGTGTGTCACTGGAGGAGGCATCTGTGAGAGGAATGACATCACCTGTGAACTTTGGCATAAACTTTCTTGTCTTTCTGACAGTCCCACAAGACCCCGTTTGGTTGTCATAAAGAAACTGGCAGAGAGCAGGAGAAGTATACCAGTTGTCAGTGTAGATGATGTGGCCTTTGCCCAGGTAAGGTGCCAACATTTTCCTGACGATGGCACCTGACATGCCCATGGGGTCAATTGGCAGCGGCTTTCGGTATGTCCATGTCAGTGCCTGTGTACACGATCATGTCAAGCACTATTCCAGTTTCGCAGTCACACAAAACGAAGAGCTTGATTCCGAACCTATGCCTTTTCAAGGGGATATACTGCTTGAAAAGAAGACGTCCTTTGAACAGCACGAGCGACTCATCAATCACCAAATTGAGGAAGGGGTAAAAGAATTTCCTATACCTCTCCAACAACATGGTGAACACATCCCGAACTTTCCATATCCTGTCAATCCTGTTAGGATTTTCGTTGTCTGCAAAGTACATAAATCTTAGCAGCAACAAAAATCTGTCACGAGTCATGAACTTATTGAAAGTTGGGGTGGCGATGAGAGGGTCGTGCTTCCAATAGTGTTGCAACACATGCTTCTTGATCAGAGGCATGAGGAACAACAAGGCAAAGAACGTCAGAAATTCTTCCACAGTCGTATCCACCCAGCCTCGTATTCTCGCTTTTGGAGAAAGGACGTCCAATCTGCCAAACACCCACCTGTAGTAGGCGTTTGTTTGGGCAACGATGTACGTCATTACCTCCATGTCGAAAAAAGCGAGGAAGAAGTCGCTTTCGTTCGCTTGATCATCACAGGGCCAGTCGTCAGTTGTTCCTGACGTCCCAGGATTGAACTGGGGCACGTCAGGTACAAAATTGACCCCGTCAGACCAATCGAACGAAGGCAGCTGAGGGATCGGAATGTCGTCTGCGTCTGCTTCATCGTCTGAAATATCGCTTCCATGGTCGCGATACAGCACTTCATCATCATTACCCTCCTCTTCACTTGACAGACGATGCCCTTCCTCATTTTCGTCACCGACGTCGGACTCACTCCCACTGTCCACTCCCAAATCCCCCCACCCTTGGTCCCGTGCTAGGGCTTCGTCGTCGAAACCCGGGCTGCCAATGTCCTGCGAATCACCATCAAACAGCAGGGCGGCATACTTTGATGGTGTCAGAGTTTTCCGGGTCACTTTGGCACGTGCGGGAGTCTTATGGACAGGGACAGCAGGGGCGGCGGCAGGGGCAGCAGTGGTGCGTGGCCTTGATGGCAAGATGATGGTGGTGCCTGTCGCCTTTCTCTCTGTTCCTTGGGGAGGGGCGGCATGGGCAGCAGGGGCAACAGGGCCAGCAGGGGCAACAGGGGCAGCAGGGCCGGCAGGGACACCAGGGCCAGCAGTCGCTTTCCCTCTCCCTTTCCCCTTCCCCTTCCCCTTCCCTGTTCCTTGGGCAGGGGCGGCAGGGGCGGCAGGGGCGGCAGGGGCAGCCGGGCGAGGGGCGGCTGGTGGTGGTGGTGGTGGTAGGGGCACTGTGGCTGGCGTACGGGTTCTCTTCCCTACGCCCGTGCCTTTAATTTTTCCTGCCCCCGCAGGTTCTGCAGCCCTAGGGCGGCCTCCTGCGTCGCTGGTACCGGTGGCAGGGGTGGCAGGGGTGGCAGTGGTGGTGGTAGTGGTTGTTGTAGTGGCCTGGGTCGTGGTGGCAGTGTCCCGAAAGACCAATGACCTCTGTGCCATTGCCCTGCTTGCACGTGTTTTTCGTGCTTTGGGTGAAGGTGTTTCGTCCTCCGAGCTGTAGGGCGTGTCGTACTGGTAGCTAGGGTCTTTAGCAGCCACCCTCTGCCTTCCACGGCGGCTAACACCACCAGAAGGAGGGCTGGTTGTGTCATCAGGGAGCAAGCGTGAGGGACGTGTGGGCTCCATGACTAGTGCGTGGTTACTGGCGCGGTGGTGCTTGCACGAGTGCGGGGCGAGCGTTTCGCGGGGTGGTGTCGAGAGTTGACATGTAGTACTATACCCACACCAATTTTCAGCCGCCTGGCTATAAACGCGCGGTTTTGGTACGTGTTCAAAGGCTCTGCTCTTAAGAGTCTACCCGCAGTGCGCCGGGGGAACTCTTATGAGTCTACCCGCAGCTCCCGGGTTAAGGACCTATCCATATGGAAGCATACAACAGGAGTTGTGATTAGATGATACAATATTATATAACGGGTACCTATGTATGTAAGAATTGCAATAAATTATGTGAAATATATTGTTCATTCTTTATGTGGTACCTATAATTGTCCAAGCATCATATATTTAGTAATTTATAAAAGTAAACCTGCCTACTAGACTTTCTGTTTTTGGTACCGTATAGTACTGTAGACAGGGCAGGTGTCAATTTGATGCAGCATAAGTATTGAAAATAAATGGTTTTCTATATTAGCCTAGTCAAAGGGGGTGATCACATTACTATTAACTTGAAACCCAAAACTTTATGATATTGCTGCACTGCCACTGAATGGTACTGGATTAAAACCTGGCACTTTTCATGTAGCAGAACTGTACAGTATAAAACTTGGGGCAAATTGGTGCAGCTGTGGTAAATAACCCCATAAAGTATACAGTACTCGGTACCTACTAAGTGATCTGTATAGGATTCACTATTCTGAACTTATACATACAGGTATTTGTTTTTGAGGGAATACATAAGAGTTGAGACATGCGAAGCCAGGGTCAAATTGGTGACCAGGCTACGGTAAGATTAGGAGTAGTGGGCGTACCACTACCGACATACAGCATAAATCATCTATAAAACATTAACCTAACCTAACCTAGTACTACATGAATACTAGGTTAGGTTAGGTTGTTTGTTAGGTTAATGCTTTATAGAGGAGTTATGCTGTATGTTGGTAGTGGTACGCCCACTACTCCTAATCTTACCCAGGCTACTGAACTGGAGCCACAGGCCTAGGCCTCTTCCAGAAAAAAACATCTGTGAGTATTAGGTAATATTCAGTTGAGAAACTCTGCCTCATAAAGCTAAACTCACTCAACCCAATCCCACAATCAGATTGCTACAATACTATACTGTGCCTAACTTACCTAATGTAACTAACCTTACAGACCCCATGCTGGCAATATATAAGATGACAATTAATTCATGGGGTGGCTTAGGGGGGAAAAGCCCCCCTTCAACCTATTATTGTATCCCACGGCAGTCAAAATATAAAGGAGCGTGCGAGTAGTGTAAACAAGGAAGGCGATACATTTGAATACTACCGTACATCCTTCCCCCAACTTTTAGAAGCCGATTTGCTTCGGCTGGCTTCTGAAATTTACGGGATAGTCCTATACTCAAAAGTAAGGAGTATCGTTAGGCTACACTACTTCAAGAAACCTATCATAGCCTAGGCCTATAGGCTAGGCCTATTCCAAATTTGTAGGTTAGGTTAACTCAGAAATCATTAGCTAACCTAACCTTGGCTATATTAATTTGCCAACAATTTTGCATTGTTTAAAGAGTAGGCTACATGTTGATTAAATATGCAAGTCCCATGGAGATTAAAAAATACTATTTAACCATGATTTTTTTTTTCTATAATTAGGCTAGGATAGGTGACTATCCCTAGATATCTAAAGCCAATGAGAACAATTGTGTGATCCAAACACTTTCCCTGCTAAATTTTTGGAAAAACTCGGAGTCGGAGGTTACCTCGCTTGGATAGCTAGAATAGATTAGTTTTATTAGGTTACCATGGTTATTATAAACTAAATAATCCACTAGCCTCTCATGCCTAACCCATCGTCCAAAATCCAACCCTGGTAACCTCTTAAGGTTAGGCTAGGCCTACTCTGTTGTCAGTAGTTTTAATATATCAAGATAATTACTTAACAATATAGGCCTAGGCTAGGCTAGGCTAAATTCTCATCAAAATTGCTCATTCCAATTTAAGCATTTCTTACTATGAAATGGAGGACTCAAAGCTTTACCTTTCCCATTTGGGAAGGGTCAGCCAGGGGATAGATAGCCTATGGCAATTTACAGCCCACTATCCTAACTCTGGCCCTTTTTGAGTTAGAGATACGCTAGGTTAGATTTCACGATTTATGGCCATAGGCCTAGATCTACTTGGAACAGGTGAACAGGGCTAGGCTTGAATATAACAGAAAAGCTTGCTTGATATTATAACCAAGCCACTTTTCCAGAGAGCCAAGCACAATCCAATTATTCAGCGAAAATCCATACCACAACCCCATGGCTATTCCTAAACTCAAAAATTTATTGGTGGTTGAGGGAAATTAGGCTAGAGAAATACAATGGTCCTCTGGGGAATCACTAGGGCCTAGGCTACCTTATTTTCGTCAATTGAGAATGTCCTAAATACAGAATAATACGATTAATGCAACAAACTGGGTAAATAATACACCAGGGACCATCACTTTATTACAATTCGATTCCATCTGTACTCCCGTGAGGCTGCCCGAGGCAGTAATTTGTAAACAAAACGTTCCTCAGGTATACCAACCGTAAGAAATGCACCGCGGCGAGTTTGACAGGCTTACCAACCATACGTCCGACGGCATCGCACGAGAGATTCGCACAAGGAAGCAACTGGCGGTATCACCTTCACGTGCGAATCCGACGTGAGAGTCCTTCGTCGAAGGGATCGCACGATTATCTGGTACTGCGGGCCTATGTCACAATTAAATTAGTTTATAGTTAAGGTTAAAATTCAACACCGTGTCACTTTCACTCTAGGTCATTCGTAGAACCGTAACACTGTAAAAGCAACAAACCAATAGCAGGTCATCAGGTGGCGAACCAGAGACCTACAAACTGCGGGACTAGGGCCAGAGCAATGTCTTGAAGCGAGGTGCCCTTATCAACCAACCCCAGACAATCCAGTAGGAGCTGTCGGAAGGAATCCATCTTTGAAGCCAGAAAGGGACGCCCATCCACATGCTCAGAGACGGGACGAGGCGAGGCTTAGGAGGCATATGTAGGACGACCAGATGTAGGATGTGGAGGGGAAGAGGTACCGTAGGACGATACATGGGATGCGGAGACTGCGGAGGGAAGAGCTCGTCAAAGTCATACGGTTCCTCAGGACCTCAACAATAACCGGGGGATGGCCGGTGCGGGCAATGGTCGATCGCCGTAGTTAATATAAGTTTGCGTCTATTTTTGTTTTAGTTAGGCTAGGCCTAGGCTATTTGCCCCCTGCTGGCAATATATATGATGATGACAATATGTCATGGGGGGTGATTGACCCCCTCAACATATTATTGTATCCAACGATCTCTAACCTCTGTATCTCAAAAAGGGCTAGAGCAAATTGGCTGTAAATTTCCACATCTAGGCTATTCCTTGACAGATTTGCTCCCTCCAATTAATATTTATTAGCATAAATTCAGCCTAGTTTAGCCTATAAAACAAAAACTAACATTTGTTTAGCCTAGGCCTACATATAAAAAGAAAAACCCCACTCGTACTGCAATTATAAGCATAAATATGAGTATCTAAGTTACAAAGCAAATGTTTTTGTATAAAATAGACTAAACCATAAAATTGTCATCTTTCAACTGTTGAGGTCATAAATATAAAAAAATCTGATACATTAGGAAAAAATGCGTTGTGTTAGCGGGTCTATCGTCCCCTTTATTTACGTAGTCGCACGCTCGCAGTTACATACGCGTCTAATTTGACTGTGGTTATTTGCCCCTGCTGGTGTTATATATGATGACAATAAGTCATAGGGGGATAAAGCCCCCTCAACCCATTATTGTATCCCACGGCCAGGCGTTGGGTAAATTTGTTATGCCCTGTTTTTCTACAGGATTAACTTGGGTAATGTGAGTTCTAACTGACTGGGTATAGAAGGCTGCATGCACAAAACAAGGTATGAGGAATAGAGAACACAAAATAAACACACGGTAGCAAGACACACGATCACATTTATTGACGTACACACTTCTGTAGTTTCCTTGATAATGATTAATATGAAACATAAGAAGGTATGAATACTCGTACTAGACAAATGATAGAATTGAACAACTAGCATTAAGTGGATCTGGATGGAGCCTAGTCTCCCACTTCCAATGTTCAGGTATTAATCTTCTGATCACTGGCTTTATTTACAAGTTGATATACTGGAGACCATCAATGTTACTTATAGATTCATATTCACTGTTAGATTTATTACTGGTAGCTCTGGTGCACAAGTAGTAGTTCACAGACTAGATTAGACACATGTATTTTAGAGCACGGAAATTCTAGCAACCTCAGGGGGTACTGATCTAAGTTTTATATTCTTGTTTTAGAAATACATAGAACGCAAATCAGTGGGCGAACATTCAGATATCACTAGGGTTTCACTTCTACGTAATAATATCTGGATATAGGGGTAATTACGAGAGTTAATATCGCCTGTTAATTAATAAACACTGATACGCTTAGCACTTCCTAATGGAATGGTTATATATGAAATATACTCGGGCAAAGATATAGCCACTTCATAGAAATATTAATAAGTGAATCTCTAAATAGCACTGTAACACTGTAGTACTGATAGAGTGAACCTTGGGTAGTATTTGATTGGTCTGGTCCTGGTTATCTTGCGTCCGTGATGTTGGGGGCTAATGACTGGTTCCGCAGCCGTCCAGATGGTCCATATGTAGGAAGTTCTCAAGTACGTGGACAGGTCCTTCTATCCAAATCTGCCACGGACTCTGCCGGCTCTGAAACTCAATTCTCAGCAACCAACAAGGATAGAACTGGAGGACAACTCTGGTGACCAACCACTGGTTGGTGTCTATCTTTCAACTGATTTTACTGGGGGCTGGAGCTGGGTTTATAGGCTCGGTTTTGGACCCTGTAGGCCATAGGGATCTCGAGTCTTATGGAATTATTTGAGCTCTCAATAGATACGGGGACTAGGTAAGGTGGTGATTACTGTTGTGGCACATGGCTATAGGGGGCCTTCATAATGTGATATAACTGAGCCTTAGTAAGAGGTACTATTTTGGCTATACTGGAAGTATTGAGGGGAGGGAGACTGGATCTACTTTGCGAGGAGGACTGGGACAGCTGTGATAGGAGCGTCTCTCTTACATTGCTCAGTCTTCATTCTATGGTATAGCTGAGGTGCTAATTTGGTTATCAGAGTATGCAAGAAAGGTGAATGGGTTATTGTGGGTTAATAGAGGTTAGTAAAGGGGTAGTCATGGTTAGTTCATTGATAGGAAGAATTCCTGTGCTACCTGGCAATGACCCGGAAGTCAAAACAGGGGTCAGGTATACCTCCGCAGGGGTGAAGGTCTCCCTCCTCGGGTGGGTAAAAACGGGGAGGTGCGCGCCCTCTCTCTGTGATGGTCGTCCGGCGGCTGTGGCTAGGGGCTTGCCATATCACAAGTGTTGGTAATAACCCTCTGTTTATGAGACAGATGTGGGTGTTCGTAATACCAAAACCGAAGGTGCCTTGACTAGCTGGTTTAATCGGTTGGGTTGTTAATTGCATGGTTTGCTGGATGTGGTGGAGACTGGGTTGCTAACTCTGCCACATTTATCTGGAAGTATGGCAATAGAAGTTAGTCACTGGCGAGGCGGCTAGCCTCGCACTGACGATCATTTGGTACAGGGTTGTGAATGGGTTGTGAGGGAATAGATGGCATGCAAAGGGTTTGTAAAGTTCTAATGTTGTTCCGTCCCACTAAGGGAAGGTAGGCTGGATAGGAGTATATATATAAAAGGTTGGAGAATGTTAGCAACGGAAAAATCAAGGATATTCAGGAGGTATGGTGGAGAGGCTAGGTCGGAAAGGAGTTGAGGAGCGTGGGGGGGTTAATGAGAGGGAGAGGGTTAAGGGGGGCTACGTGGAAGTTTGACCCTAAGGTCTCTGGGCGTAGGGGTGGCATTAGACTACAGTTGGTATCGGAGCTTGGGGGGTTAATGACAGGGAAAGTATGTTAGCCAAACGCTACCGGGAAATGAGCAATATGGGGTGGTAATATGAGTCTGGAAAGGATAGAATCATGTGGACTGTGGGGCTGTGGGGAAAAGGAGGTTAACTGTAGGTGTGTGCTTGACTGTGGATACAAGTAGGGAAAAACATGGTGTATTATTACTCGTCAATACGATGGTTATGGACACTGTTAATCTGACACTATTTCTTGCTGATCTAGTTGTTCCTGGGAACTGCGTTTACTATGACATATACCCCAAAGAAAAAGGCAGTTCGTAGGGGTAACTTCGGTATTGTTTCGTGGTGAAAATGCGTCGAGACAATGGTAAAAGAGGGTTGTATATACAATCTCTGGTTGGGGTAAGAATTAAAGTTACTGCATGGTGGCTAACATCTTCAGTCATTTCTGTCTAGGTCTTACAGGAACAATGGTTCTATATACACTGGTGTACCCGTGGGTATCATAGTTTCTTATCAATTAGGACATGGGGTTTTAACATACTACTTCTCGGATGGAAGAACATATATAGATTTATGGGGGCGGTTGGTATTCAGAAACTGAGTCTGGCAAGACAGGGGGTTAACATATTACTTCATGGATGGGAAAAAACATACATAGATTTAGGCCTGTCTGAACTGGTTGGCATTGGCTCAACCTAGGGACAGGGCATGGGTGTTTTAACCTGGGAAGAACATATATAGATTTATGGGGGCGGTTGGTCTTCAGAAACTTAGTCTGGCAAGACAAGGTATTTTAGGGTATGTTGATATTGATATCCTAACTTAGGGACAGGGCATGGGTGTATTAACTTAAGGTGTATTTATGTTCATCATCATGTAGGTAGAGGTGTAGGACACGAGGGGTAGTGTATACGCGAGGTGGGGGAAAGGTCAGTGTTTAGAAGGGGTAGGCAGGTGTGGTTTGGAGCTGCTTAGCCCTGCGGGCTTCGGCCTGTCTTAACTGGTTGGCTCGGTCACCTGGTCCTTTCGTTCTGTGGGCCTTTCTTTCGGGTGTTTCTGTGTGGTGTTCGCTCGTGGCTTCCGTGGTGGGCTTCTCGTTCTGGGGCATTTTACTTCCCTCTCCTTCATTGTAGGCTCGTCCCCGAGCCTCAAGGGTGAAGTAAAAAGAAGTATAGTCATGGTGGGTCATTTGGAGGGTGTGTAGAAGGTCCCACCAGGCAAGAGAGCGAGGGTCAGGTTTCTTGTGCAGGTCTATGTAGACCTGTAGGACTGTGTCTTCGGTGTTGTGGAGGGCGGCTGCCCGGGCTTGATGTGGCCTTTGTAGACGGGCTGAGCGTCCTGTGGACGTTTTTAATTTAATGTGTCTTATGAACGGTGTGTATTCGTCCTCAGTGGGGGTAGGGACGGGAGCGACGAATGGTGTGGATGTGTTCATGGTGGAGGTCGGGTATTGAGTGAGGTGTGTGGGACTGACAGGAGGCCTCTTCAGTGTGGTGAAGGGGTTAACAACTGAAGGGGAGGGACTAACGCGTGAAGGCGGAGCTGGGGGTGAAGGGGGGATATGAGTCTGGGGTTTTTGGGGTTGTCTTGGGTGGTGTTGCAGGCTGGGAAAATATATGGAGGCAATGTGCAATATTGGTTTAGGTAAGGTGCGTGATGGAGGTGTGTGAGAAAGAGGGGGTGTGTGTGTTGTGTGGCTTGGGCTTTTAGTGGAAGAAAGGGGTTTTGTTTTTACATAGCTGTCTTCAAATCTGATGGGTCTGTTGATGATTCTACCCTTGGAGGTTCTGGTGGGAAGGTAGATTTTTGTAGTGGGACTTGAGTCGCTCGACGATGTTTTATATTGAGGGGAAGAACGCTTTACAGGTGGAGGGCATTTAGTGGGGGTGATGTAGGGGGTTATGCGAGAGGTAGATGCGTGTGGAGGTTTTAGTCGAGTGAGGGTGGTAGGAGAAATGGGAGAGGATTGGGTGGGGGTATTGATGGGGGTTCTCGGAGGGGCGACTTTGTGGGTGTGTGGAGGTCGGGTACGTCATTTTGGAGGGGCTTTGGTTGGGAGTTACTTGTGTGGTAGACGTGGTGGGTGAGGAGGGGTTGGTCGTTGGCATAGGGTAGTCTTTAGGAGGAGGTTGGTTGGGGGTTTTATGAGATGATGAGGTTGGTTGATGCGTGCGTGGGGTCGCAGGGATAGTGGAGGGGAAAGGGGTGGATGCGGGGGGGGGGCTAGACGGGTTGGTAGGGAGTGGAGGTTTAATTGGGAGGGTTGGGGGTAGGAAAGTGTGTTGGGTGCGTTCTTCGGTGGGGTTGGTGATTTGATGGTGGTGAAAATAGGTGGTTTGGTGGGGGGGCAGATCTAGAAGGTCATTCGGGGTGATGAGGTGGGGGTTGAGAGGGGATGAGGTTGAAGGGGAAGGTGTTTGCTCCTGGGGGAGGGTGGGGGTGGTTATTTTTGGAATATAGTTAGAGGGGTGATGGTGTTTGCTTGTGATTATTCGTCTTCTTTCCCTTTGTGGAGGAGAATTCGACGAAGAAGAAGAGGAGGAGGAGGATAGTGGTCTGGCAGCTCTACGGAACTTTGTTATCAGGGTGTGTTTTCTGGAGGTTTTAACCCGTTGAGCCCCGGCTAGTTATAATATTTTGTTCACCCCAGTCCCAAGCCATTTTCACTTCTTTTTTTTTTTGCTAAAATGGAAGACAAGGATGAGAAATGAAAAAAAAAAAAAAAAAATCACCTCGGACATTTTGTTGAGCCAAAATGGAAGAGAATGGTGAGAAATGAAGACAAAAATAAAAAAAACTCATTTCGGTCATTTTGGGGGCGGGGGGGGTGGGGTTCAATAGTTCGTCTCCCCCGCATGACCACCCGCCCGGGAGGACTAGGGTAAAAACTGAGTATGGCATTGTACGGCATACATCCTAAGGAGTGTCTTACATAAATCTCAAGCCTCTAGCTCCCATACGACCGGAGTAATGAAGGTTCAAAGTGGCGGTGAACTAAAGGTGTATACTATCCCCACTAAGCCCACCACCACCAGCCGCGCGGCTGTCTCGGCCCGCTCACACCTACTGGCCCGGCTCCGACACACACTACGGTACCTCCCCCTCCTATTCTCCCCCCATTTCCTACCTTACGAGCCACGTAAGTGTTTTTTATAAGTCGGACGCACGTGATGCGTCGCTGGGAGTTGGTGATCAAACACTGCCGACGCAACACGTGCGACGCTGGGTCTCACCGGGTTAAAAGATTTTAGTCGTGGGCGTAAGTTGTAGCGTGAGGTTACTGAGGTAGATTGTGTGGTGCTGTTGGGTGTGTACTTGGTTTTAGGGGGGGGTGGTGGTTTTCTTACTGTGGTGCCTGGTGGAGGTACGTCAGGGCTAGACGGGAGGGTTTCCGTTGTGGGTGGAGGTTTTCGTACTTTGATAAGTTGGGGAGGTACTTGACTATCAGAAGTGAAGGAATGGGTCATGGTGGAGGAAGGTGTGATAGTGGGGGCTTGGGGTTTGTGGAGGTTAGTTATGGGGGTATGTTGAGGAATGATCGGCAGGTTCTGTGCTGGAGGGTTTTGGCCCTTAGGGGTTTGTAGGGGAACATTCATAGCCTGAGTGGGAGGGGTAGTAGGGGTGTTCAATTCAGGGTCGGACATGTGGGGTGGGGTAATGTTTTGTGGTTTTAAAGGTTTAAAAGCTCGGACGAATCTAGTTCTGAACGTGCGAGTCACGCCGTGATAATCAATGGTGACTTGATAGGCATTTGGGACTTGTACGACGGTGTAGGGGCCGACATAGCGAGGGCCTAATTTGTTGGTGACAGGGAGGTTGGCTACCATTACGGTGTCATGGATGGCGAAAGGGTTTTTATCATCGGGGTTATCAGTTTTGGTGTCTTGACAGGTTTGGGCAGTATGGAGGGTGTTTTGCAGATGTTGCAATGGGTCAATTGTGGAGGTGTTGGAGGGGAGGTGAGCGTGATGGTGGAACGGCAATAACAGGGGGGGTACGCCGTAAACACGTTCATGAGGGGAAATACCGTCTTCTCGGGGACAGGTGTTCATGCCCCATTGTATCATTTTTATCTGTGATGGCCAGTCTGATGTGTTAAGAGCAATAATTTTTGTATGTAACTGGTTGTTGATGGTGCGATGGCTGCGTTCGCATATAGCATTTCCTTGAGGCCAGTACGGGGATGAGTGTTTGATCTTAATACCGCATTGTTGGGTGAACTGGTGCCAAACGTGTCCACTAAATTCGGGGGCATTGTCGGATAGAAGAGCAAGGGGAAGGCCGAATATAGGGAACACTTCGGTGGCAAGCAGTGTGGCGACGGTGGTGGCTGTGTGGTCTTTAACTGGGCAGGCTATTACAATTTTTGAATATACGTCAACAAATGTGACGATATAGCGGTTGCCAGTGTAAGAAGGAAACGGGCCCATGATGTCGAGGGATAGGACCTGAAATGGTTTGTTTGCAGGAATGGTACCAGCTGGGCCTGGGGTGCGCAATCTATCTTTCCCCAATAAACAAGGTTTGCAGGATTCTGGAGGGGTTGGGGGTCCAGTACTGATCCGCGAAGATTTTTAACATTTTCTTTTGTCCAAGGTGTATGCCGTTTCCCTCGTGGATGGCAATCATGTAGTCGTGGGCAATGGTGGGGTCTAGGACTATGTGACCGGAGTCTGTGGCAAGTTGATCTCCCCAGCGAGTCAGTTTCCTGAAGACATTTAACGGTATCCAGGGTGGTCTGATTCTTGTTTCCCAAGATTGAATTAGTGAGGGTGCTGGGGGGGAATTATGTTGGTGGATGGGGGTAGTTAAGAGCTCAGTGTTTTGTAGGGCGGCTAGGATGGTGGGGGGGTCTTTCGGTACTGGCAAACGTGACAGGGCGTCTGCACTGGTGTGAAGTTTACCTAGACGATACTGTATTGTAAAATCGTAGTCCTCTAGTGTCTCTCTCCAGCATACCAAGATGGCTGAGTTGGTTTCGCACCTACGCAACCATTGCAAAGATTGATGGTCGGTTATTATATCTAGCTTCGCGCCCAACACAAATGACCTGAAGTGGTTGAGTGCCCAAATGATCCCTAGGCACTCTCTCTTGGTGGCTGCATAATTATGTTGGGCTTGGTTGAGTGTGGAGCTGGCATACGCTATCACATGTTCCTCTCCGTCTCTTACTTGAGCTAAAACTGCACCAATGGCGTAGAGAGATACGTCGGTATAAAGACGGAAAGGATTATGGTAATCAGGGAAAGCGACAATAGGGTCTTGGATTAGCTTTTGTTTCAAAGTGTTAATAGCGAGGTCTCTTTCAGGTGTCCAGGTGAATGTGGTGTCTTTGTGGGTGAGTTGGTGGAGGGGTCTGGCTATTGTGGCAAAGTGTGGGACGAAACGTCTGTAGTATGTGGCTAAACCTAGAAAAGAACGTACTCCTTTAACGGTGGTGGGTGGGGGTTGGTTTTGTATGGCTTGAAGTTTCTTTGGATCTGGTGCAATACCATGTTCAGATAATACGTGGCCGAGGAAATCTACCTTATTTCGTGCAATCTCGCACTTTGAGGGTTTAAATTTCAACCCGGCGGCTCGGATTCTTTGAAGAACTTGTCTCAACCTGAGGAGGTGTTCTTCCCAGGTTTGTGAGTACACAATAATATCGTCTAGATAGGCTAGGCAGGTCACCCAGGTTAGGCCATGTAATACCGCTTCCATCAAACGGGAGAAAGTGGTGGGTCCGTCACAGAGGCCAAAAGGTAGGACGTTAAATTCGTAGTGGTGGCCACCACTAGTGGAAAATGCTGTTTTCTCTTGGTCCTCAGCCTTGATAGGGACTTGCCAATACCCTGCTTGCAAGTCGAGGGTAGTGAACCATCTGGATCCGTATAGGGAGTCGAGGGAATCGTCTATCCTGGGTAATGGCGTAGCATCCTTAATGGTTACGTCATTCAATCTCCTGTAATCGACACAAAAACGGGTTGACCCATCTTTCTTTTTTTACTAGGACAACAGGGGAAGACCAGGGACTAATGGACGGGGTGGCAATACCGGCCTCTAACATCTCTTGGACTTGGCATTCCTCTTCCTGGCGTTGTATGGGATTTTTTCTATGGGATGGTTGTCTTATGGGTGGGCCTGTGGTGTTAATGATGTGTTGCTCTACATCGGTCTGTCCAATTTCAGTGGGTTGTTGGGCAAACACGTCACTGAACTCTAGCAATAGGTCGTACATGCTGTGTTTTTGGTGGTCGGATAATGTGTCCGGGAGAGGGGGCAATTTGAGGCTGGTAGGGGTGTCATTGGAATCTATGGGGAGGTCATCAAAAGTTTCGAGGTCTCCTATGATGAGACCTTTTGGTAATGTCAGGGATTCCTCAGAGATATTTGCCACGAGAATGTGGTTGATGCGAGCGGAAATGATGGCGGGTTGTAAGAGGCAACGATTGGGGTTGGTGGACGTGGTAGTGGGGGAAAATATCATGTGAGTTTGGGGTATGGGTCGAAGGTTAACCCATTTTTGATGGCGGGGGGGGAATTTGACATTTATCTTGAACTACAGCTGGGCTAATGATGGTGGGGGATCGACTGGCGAGCAGGTGCTCGGTACGCATAAGGGGGGAAAGATCACTTTGGTGAGGGTCACGCGTGAGGGGGGGATTAACGGCGCGTGTGGGAGGATCTGCGTGGCGAGGTGTGAGTGATTTAGAAAACGGAATTTGTTGGTGGGACTGTGGAGGGTTGGTGAGGGAAGAGTGAGGTATAGAAGATGAGTTATTGGTGGAGGACTGATGTACTGATTTGTGGTTGTTAGAAGGACGAATTTGGGGAGTTTTGTCGGTGGCAGTGACGGTTTGTTTGGAGTTTATATGGGATTGGTGGGTTTGTCTGTCATGAGAGGGCGAGTCAAGTGTGGGGTTTTGAAGTTTTCTAGGGGTGTGAATTGTGTGGGGGTGGAAGGGAGCTACTGACGGAAAACTGTCACAAGGGGAATTTGGTTGGTTGTGGCATAGCTGGACATTTCTGGGGGCATGGGGGGAACATGGTTGGGTCCCTAGGTCGTCACGCGTGAGGGGAGGATTAACGGCGCGTGTGGGAGGGTCAGGGTGGTGAGAGGTGAGCGAGTTAGAAAACGGAATTTGTTGGTGGGACTGCGGAGGGTTGGTGGGGGGAGAGTTAGGTGTAGAACATGGGTTATTGGTGGAGGACTGATGTATTGATTTATGGTTGTTAATAGGACGAATTTGGGGAATTTTCTTGGTGGCAGTCACGGTCTGTTTAGAGGTTATCTGGGATTGGTGAGTTTGTCTGTCATGAAAGGGCGAGTCAAGAGTGGGGTTTTGAAGTTTTCTAGGGGTGTGAATTGTGTGGGGGTGGAAGGGAGCTACTGACGGAAAACTGTCACAAGGGGAATTTTGTTGGTTGTGGAATAGCTGAACATTTCTGGGGGCATGGGGGAAACATTGTTGGGTACATAGGTCGGCATTTTCCCTGGAAACACGTGTATATAAATATTTGATAGAATTGTTGTTACGTTACATACATCAGAGTCTGTCCTGGAAACATGGGAGGATTTATCCTGGACAGAGTTAGGAGAATTGAGGGGATTACCGAGAGGGAGTTGCTTGGACTTGTCTTCTTTCGTTTGTTGAGGCATTTTTTCAACGAATTGAGTGATATTTTGAGAGAACTCGGGGCAAGGGGAGGGGATAGGAGTTACCTTAGTGCTAGCTGCAACTTGGTAACCCTGACTCAGAGTTTGTTGAGGGGGAAGGTATTTTTTCTTTTTGTGAATAGGTTTCTGCGTGATTGGTTTGTCAGAGGCTTTGGGTTGGATTTTTTTTTGAATGAGATCAGCCTCTGGCCGCAGTCAACCTGGGCCTGGAGTTTTTGAAGGAGGTCAAGTCCAAGGAAGCCATCGTAATGTTTACAGTGGGAGGAAAATACTGTGAACGTGTGATAACAACGAGCATGGGGGCAGGAGTAGTTACTGACAGGGGCAAAGTGTCTCCTAGGAGATTTAAGTAGGTATCAGCAGCTGAGATTAGTTCTGCTTTGGTAGGTAACAAGGGGCCAAATAGTCGGTGGTGTTGATCATAATAAGACTTGAACAAACATGACTTAGCAGCTCTCGTGTCGATTAACAAGCGGACAGGAATGTCCTTGATTTTGGCCATGTAGTAAATGGGGGCAGTGCGATCAGTTATGGCATCCCCCGCCGAGCCCATCGTGGGCGGGGGATACTTTAAAAATCCTGGGGGTCGGTATCTACCTCCTCCAGGGTTTCCTTGGTATCGTCTGAGGTCATGATATGGGGGGCTATGTCTTCGGTGTGCATTGCCTCCATTTCTTCCTCTTGTCCCCACTCCTCTTCATTTACAGAAATGCGAGGAGTACAGAGGCGAGGTTTGGCAGAGTCACGAATTTGATGGAGGGCACACTTAGCACTACAGGCAGGGAAATCATAGGGGTTGATAATCACTAATGTAGGGTTCTTACGTTGGTAGGGGTTGTAGGTTTTGTTCCGGTTGAAGATTCTGCGTGGCTGGGTAGGTTGGAACCGGGGCCTACTGGGTTGGGGCTTGCCGGAAGGGTAGGTAGGTTTGTTGTGGAAGGATGAGGATGGGTAGGCATTCTTGGAGTTGAAGGTTTGAATACTGGGGTTTTGGTTGTCGAGGTGCTGCGGGTGTGTGGGGAACCTCTTGATTACAGCGATTTGGGTGGGTGTTTCTGTGTGCACGGCCAAAATACCTCGGATCGGGATGAGATCTTTTTGATATCCGACGAAATCGTGCACACGGAAATGATTCTTTACTGCTGAGGGCAATCTTAATACAAGGTTGACCAGAATCTGCTGTTCTTGCTGGATTCTGGTCAATGTGGGGAAAGACACTTTGATATGTTGGGCGATCTTATTCACTGTGATATCTAGATCGCCTTCGAATTTAGTGTCTTGGAGACGGGTGTGGGCCACGAAAACGCCCAACGAAGTCTTAATGGCCTCTATCACTATTGTGCGAAATTCATCCCATGTGAGAGCAAGGTGCACTTGGTAGGCAACCAGGGAAACGGCTTTTCCCAGGTGCGTTAATGCCACGGCTATCTTTTCTGCGTCCGTGGTATAAGCTAGGTCAAGTACGGGTTTCACTATAGTCATGAATATTTCGATCCCGTAAGTCTTCCCATCATCCTAATGTGGGATGGGGACGTGAGAACGGTGCGCCATGATGTTATCGTGTTCTGGCTGTTCCAAACTTGCAATGTAATGCAACCTTTTATCCGAATCAAGAACCACCGCTGCCGCCAATGTTATGCCCTGTTTTTCTACAGGAGTAACTTGGGTAATGTGAGTTCTAACTAACTGGGTATAGAAGGCTGCATGCACAAAACAAGGTATGAGGAATAGAGAACACAAAATAAACACACGGTAACAAGACACACGATCACATTTATTGACGTACACGCTTTTGTAGTTTTCTTGATAATGATTAATATGAAACATAAGAAGGTATGAATACTCGTACTAGACTAATGATAGAATTGAACAACTAGCATTAAGTGGATCTGGATGGAGCCTAGTCTCCCACTTCCAACGTTCAGGTATTAATCTTCTGATCACTGGCTTTATTCACAAGTTGATATACTGGAGACCATCAATGTTACTTATAGATTCATATTCACTGTTAGAATTATTACTGGTAGCTCTGGTGCACAAGTAGTAGTTCACAGACTAGATTAGACACGCGTATTTTAGAGCACGGAATTTCTAGTAACCTCAGGGGTTACTGATCTAAGTTTTATATTCTTGTATTAGAAATACATAGAACGCAAATCAGTGGGCGAACATTCAGATATCACTAGGGTTTCACTTCTATGTAATAATATCGGGATATATGGGTAATTACGAGAGTTAATATCGCCTGTTAATTAATAAACACTGATACGCTTAGCACTTCCTAATGGAATGGTTGTTGTGTTGTCATTACTCACCTGTAATATGAGGATACCAGTGTTGGTTATATCATACAGAAGCCGTCACTTTATCTGCCATATACAGTATGTTATTCATGTAGGCCATATTATCCCTAACTCGTCGCAAACTTGTCAATAGAGGGGATAAATGATGCTGTGAGGCAAACTACATCTTTACTGTAAGAAGGCGGGAACAGAGCACAGAGTATAAACAATAAACTGTTGATGCATAACATTGATCATAATAGTATTGGATTCCGTATAAAGGATTCGACAGCTATAAATAAGGGATTCAATTCTTCTTGTAGGGTGTCGGATCCTTACCTTCAGTTACTTATAGTTTACATCAATTTTCTTTGAAGGTATACTAATGGTATACTAATACATTACATTCCTTCCCCCTGTGAGAAAAGTAAAAGCACACATGCAGTAGGGTACTCTCATAATAATAATGATGATTCTGTAGAATTATAACATAACATATCTACATTTTTAAATCTTAAAACTTAAGTACTTTAACTTAACCTACAGATCCAGCTTTTCTCTTGGAACACCTCGGTTTTGCCTGTTAGGTAGTACCCTACGAGTTGCTGGAATCTCTGTGTCTTGGTTAGTGTTATCTGGGATCTCTGAGTCTTTGTTAGTGTGATCTGTTTCTTCACTTGTCTGTACATCCACATGTGTGTTATTAGATTCTGAGTGTCGTGTGAGCTGCTGATCAATGTTAACTGTGTGTGGCTGTACTGGTACTGGTGTGAATATGATTGGTTGGTCAGAATTAACTGTGTCTGGTAGTAGTTGATCAATGTGACGTCTCATAATCCTTCCTTCCACTTCTACCTCATAGTTCATGTTACCTATCTGTCTTGTGATCTTACCTGGAGACCACTTGTGTGCTGTGTTATACATCCTAACTTTGACCGGACATGAAGGAGTGAAATTTCTAACTTTACCCTGTTGTTCTAATTGTGTCCACTGTTGGTTGTTGAGATGTATCTGAGTGTTTGGCATCATCAAATCCATTCTATTCCTGACTCTCCTTCCCATCAGCAAATTTGAAGGTGTTTGTCCAGTAGTGGCATGTTCAGTAGTGCGATAGGTTAGCAGAAATTTACTGATGCAAGTGATTACATTGGAAGGTATAGCTCCCCGGCACTTCATGTTGCGTTTAAAACTCTGAACAAACCTCTCTGCCTCTCCATTAGTTGCTGGGTGGTAAGGAGCGGACCTAGTATGTTGAATGCCATTCACCTTTAGGAAATCAAGAAATTCCACAGAACAGAACTGAGGGCCATTATCTGACACAATGCGCTCAGGTAATCCATGCGTGGAAAACACTGGCATTAAAGCCTTTATTGTCGCTTGTGAAGTAGTTGACTGCATTGGAATTATCTCTGGCCATTTACTGTATGCATCCACTATGATCAGATATGTATGACCTAAAAATGGGCCGGCAAAATCAATGTGCAAACGTTGCCATGGATGTCTAGGCAATTCCCATGGATGCATGCGTGCTGGCCTGGGGTCGTTTTGTTGTGCTGAGCAACTAGGGCATCCCCTCACATGTTTCTCAACATCTTTGTCCATCCCAGGCCACCACACATAACTCCTGGTAATTGATTTAGACCTTACTATGCCTTGATGATCTGCATGGATTTCCTTGAGAACCTGGTTTTGCATAGATTTTGGAATCACTACTCTGGCACCTCTAAGAATACAACCTTGCTCTGTGGTAAGCTCGGACCACACTGACAGATATGAATGGCAGTCTCCCTGATCTGACATTAAATTACGACTTGAAGTTAAAGCTTGTAGAACTTTTGATAGTACTGGGTCTTGTTTTGTGTGTTTAGCTATGGTCTGTGCTGTGATAGGAAGGTTGTAACTCTCAATTAGAAGTATAGTACTGTCATGGTCAGATGGAGCTTTATCCACTGGCAAACGTGACAAGGCATCAGCATTTCCCATCTTACCGGTTGGCCTATACTCTATATCATATGAGTATGCGGCTACTGTGATAGCCCATCGTTGGAGTCGGGTGGCTACTAGACTGGGTAAGCCCGCCTTAGGTCCTAAAATGGCTAATAAAGGTTGATGGTCAGTAACTAGTGTGAACCGTGTTCTTCCATACAAATACATGTGGAACTTTTTTACACCATACACTAGAGCTAATGCTTCCTTCTCAATCTGGGAGTAGTTTCTTTCAGCTTTGTTTAGAACACGGGAAGCAAATGCAATGGGTCTTTCTACACCATCTGGCATGACATGAGCAAGTACTGCACCAATACCTATTGATGAAGCATCACATACCAACTTCACTGGCAAGTTAGGTTGAAAATGAGTAAGGAATCTAGAAGATGTAATCTCTGACTTTATCTGCTCTACTGCAGTTGCACAAGAATCTGTCCAGTTCCACTGGGTATTCTTTTGTGTGAGCTGATACAGTGGACTAGCTACAGTGGCTAAATTAGGAATGAACCTACCATAGAAAGTTACTAAACCTAAGAATTATTGTAGCTCACCCACATTCTCAGGCACCTTGGCATCTCTGATTGCTGTAACTTTCTCACTAGTCTTGTGGATACCCTTGTCATCAATTCTGAATCCTAAATATTCTAAGGATGATACTTGAAACTGACATTTATCTTGGCGGATCCTCAGTCCATTGTCTCTGATTCTCTCTAAAACTACCTTTAGTCTCGCCTGATGTTCTGCTATATCTTTACCTGCTACTAATATGTCATCAACAAAACAAAATGTACCTGAGAGACCATGGAAAATTCTGTCCATTATCTGTTGCCAAAGTGCTGGACTGCTAGCAACACCGTAAGGCAATCTCTTTGGGCGGAACAGACCTAAGTGGGTATTGATTGTACATATTTCCTGTGATTTTTCATCCATTTGGAGCTGTTGAAATGCTTGTCTAAGATCTATTTTAGAAAAGATTTTACATCCACTTAGTGCTGCAAACATATCATCAGGTCTAGGAAGAGGATGTTGAGCTACTTGTAAATTAGGGTTTAGTGTTACTTTGTAGTCACCACATAACCTAATACTTCCGTCACTCTTAACTACAGGAACTAAAGGAGTGGCCCACGTTGAGTAAGTAACTCTCTCCCAAGTCCCATTTGCTTCTAATCTTGCAATCTCCTGTCCAACCGCGGGTTTTAGTGCGAAAGGAATTTGTCTAGGAGCACAGAGTTTTGGAGTGACATCAGGTTTAAGAGACAAACTAGCCTGCACTCCCTTCACTGTCCCAACATTAACATCAAAGATATCTTGAAATCCTGTTAACAAATGATTTACTGCTGTTTCTTTGTTAATGTTAGAGTTGACTTTTAGTACACTTTGTAAATTTAATGGGATGTGCTTCAACCATCTAGACCAAACAGTGATGGCCTCTTACCTTCAACAATGGTTAGGGGTAAGCTCTTGAACTCTTGCTGGTCGTAACTCACATCAACGTTGGCTGCTCCTTTAACCTGAATAGCTTGATTATTATAGTCCACTAATATCTTAGTACAAGGTTGAATATTTATGTTTGGAATAGCCTTAGCAACTTCCTCAGACACTACCGTTACGTCAGCTGCTGTGTCTAACTGCATGGTTACTGGTTTTCCATTTAGAAAAACATCCATCATGATCCTATCATTACATTTACTTACAGTGTTAATCCTAAAAGCAAAGTTATCATTAGCATCAGAACATTGTTGTGCCTGTGTCTGCGGACTGTTGCTCTGACCTCTCCGAAGTTGAGTTAATCTTTTAAAATCTGCACTTTTACCAAAATGACCTAGTTTTCCACATTGGTGGCAAGTTTTGTCTGTGGCAGGACACTTTGTTCTATCCCATGGAGTATGATCTGTCTTACCACACCTATAACACGGCTTAAAATGCTTAGCTTTGTTATCATGACTGTGGTTGTTAGTGTTAGTAGGCCTAACTGGTTGACTACTATGGTAAGCCTTTGCTTTAGTACCTGTATGTGCCTTGGGATTCTTGTTGTGACCCTTAAATTGTTTGACTGCTGAAACATTTTTTACCTGGCTTGTCTGTTTACTACTGTCAGGACTTTCTATTGTTTTGGCCTGTAGGTTAGCTGCTTCAAGTGATCTAGCAATATGGAGAACTTTATCCAGTTTTACTTTGGGATCCTGGAGTAACTTTTTCCTTAATTCAGAAGATGCACAGTTAATTATAACCTGATCTGTTATGATATCATCTATATCATGAAATTCACAAGTAGAAGCTAATTTCCTAACCCTAGTAACAAAAGCATCTGTTGATTCCTGAGGTCCTTGAACAGTTTGAGAAAATAGAAATCTTTCATACCTAAAGTTTAACTGTGGTGAAAAATATGTATCTAGAGCATTTGTAGTTTCCTCAAAAGTACCTTTTGGATCTGGCAGAGTTTCAAAAATGTCTTGAACCTCAGACCCTGCTGCATGGAGTAACAATGCTGTCTGCTGTACAAGGTTTGTGACTCCAGTGGCGGTGATATAGAAATGGAAACTTGTCTTCCACTTCTGTGCTACTGATGAGGGGTCCTCTGCTACCGAGAATGCCGTAGGGGGAGGTACATCCAGAGGCATAGTGATGAGTAGGCTATGCTACTAGGTTAGGCTAGGCTCCGGGTGCTGCTGAGCTCGTCTCCACTTGTCGTCGCCAATTTGTTGTGTTGTCATTACTCACCTGTAATATGAGGATACCAGTGTTGGTTATATCATACAGAAGCCGTCACTTTATCTGCCATATACAGTATGTTATTCATGTAGGCCATATTATCCCTAACTCGTCGCAAACTTGTCAATAGAGGGGAAAAATGATACTGTGAGGCAAACTACATCTTTACTGTAAGAAGGCAGGAACAGAGCACAGAGTATAAACAATAAACTGTTGATGCATAACATTGATCATAATAGTATTGGATTCCGTATAAAGGATTCGACAGCTATAAACCTGACAAGCGCGATATAGACCTAGGTGCTAGGGTAGTTATTTGTGCATTTCTAGCCCTGGATTCTGACATAATTCGTTATATTTACAATATAAAGCATTATTTGTTTTCGGTATGCTTTTATTTTACATATATGATGTATATATGAACCTTCAAAAGTGCTAAAATAAGTGGGAAAAGCATTTGGGTGGTGAAAAACGAAGATATTGGCCACCCGGTCATAATCTCAGGCGAGAGAGAGCCACAGGCAGCCCTCCCCTCTCGCTGTCTGGGAGTCAACTGAGACGAGCGGGGCGGTGTGTGCCGGTGTCTGGGTGTTGCATAACGATCTTTTATGCAACCCACTTGTGCTACATTATCGCGGGAGAGAAAAATAACCGATAAATGATGATAATAAGAGGATAAATAGGTGATAATTGAGGAGGGGGGGGGGAGGGGGGAATAAGGGGGGGAAGGAGGGGAGGGGGAGGGGTGAGAAACACATGGATGAGTACTAGAGGGGAATTATCTCACCTAGAGACAAAATCCTTTGTTTTGATAGGCCCTTTTTTTTTTTGGAAGGCTTTTTTTATGGTCTTGCTTCCGTGAGGCCTATCGCGTTCCCTATAGGAAGCCTTCCGTGAGGCCTATCGCGCTTGCCGGGTAAATAAGGGATTCAATTCTTCTTGTAGGGTGTCAGATCCTTACCTTCAGTTACTTATAGTTTACATCAGTTTTCTTTGAAGGTATACTAATGGTATACTAATACATTACAATGGTTATATATGAATTATACTGGGGCAAAGATATAGCCACTTCATTGAAATATTAATAAGTGAATCTCTAAATAGCACTGTAACATTGTAGTACTGATATAGTGAATCTGGGGTAGTATTTGATTGGTCTGGTCCTGGTTATCTTGCGTCCGTGATGTTGGGGGCTAACGACTGGTTCCGCGGCCGTCCAGATGGTCCATATGTAGGAAGTTCTCAAGTACGTGGACAAGTCCTTCTATCCAAATCTGCCACGGAGTCTGCCGGCTCTGGAACTCAATTCTCAGCAACCAACAAGGATAGAACTGGAGGTCAACTCTGGTGACCAACCACTGGTTGGTGTCTATCTTTTAACTGATTTTACTGGGGGCTGGAGCTGGGTTTATAGGCTCGGTTTTTGGACCCTGTAGGCCATAGGGATCTTGAGTCTTATGGAATTATTTGAGCTCTCAATAGATACGGGGACTAGGTAAGGTGGTGATTACTGTTGTGGCACATGGCTATAGGGGGCCTTCATAATGTGATATAACTGAGCCTTAGTAAGAGGTACTATTTTGGCTATACTGGAAGTATTGAGGGGAGGGAGACTGGATCTACTTTGCGAGGAGGACTGGGACAGCTGTGATAGGAGCGTCTCTCTTACATTGCTCAGTCTTCATTCTATGGTATAGCTGAGGTGCTAATTTGGTTATCAGAGTATGCAAGAAAGGTGAATGGGTTATTGTGGGTTAATAGAGGTTAGTAAAGGGGTTATTCATGCATGGTTAGTTCATTGATAGGAAGAATTCCTGTGCTATCTGGCAATGACCCGGAAGTCAAAACAGGGGTCAGGAATACCTCCGCAGGGGTGGGGGTCTCCCTCCTCGGGTGGGTAACAACGGGGAGGTGTGCGCCCTCTCTCTGTGATGGTCGTCCGGCGGCTGTGGCTAGGGGCTTGCCATATCACAAGTGTTGGTAATAACCCTCTGTTTATGAGACAGATGTGGGTGTTCGTAATACCAAAACCGAAGGTGCCTTGACTAGCTGGTTTAATCGGTTGGGTTGTTAATTGCATGGTTTGCTGGATGTGGTGGAGACTGGGTTGCTAACTCTGCCACATTTATCTGGAAGTATGGCAATAGAAGTTAGTCACTGGCGAGGCGGCTAGCCTTGCACTGACGATCATAATTTTGGTACAGGGTTGTGAATGGGTTGTGAGGGAATAGATGGCATGCAAAGGGTTAGTAAAGTTCTAACGTTGTTCCGTCCCACTAAGGGAAGGTAGGCTGGATAGGAGTATATAATATAATTATAAAAGGTTGGAGAATGTTAGCAACGGAAAAATCAAGGATATTCAGGAGGTATGGTGGAGAGGCTAGGTCGGAAAGGAGTCGAGGAGCGTGGGGGGGTTAATGAGAGGGAGAGGGTTAAGGGGGGCTACGTGGAAGTTTGACCCTAAGGTCTCTGGGCGTAGGGGTGGCATTAGACTACAGTTGGTATCGGAGCTTGGGGGTTAATGACAGGGAAAGTATGTTAGCCAAACGCTACCGGGAGATGAGCAATATGGGGTGGTAATATGAGTCTGGAAAGGATAGAATCATGTTGACTGTGGGGCTGTGGGGAAAAGGAGGTTAACTGTAGGTGTGTGCTTGACTGTGGATAAAAGTAGGGAAAAACATGGTGTATTATTACTCGTCAATACGATGGTTATGGACACTGTTAATCTGACACTATTTCTTGCTGATCTAGTTGTTCCTGGGAACTGCGTTTTCTATGACATATACCCCAAAGAAATCGGCAGTTCGTAGGGGTAACTTCGGTATTGTTTCGTGGTGAAAATGCGTCGAGACAATGGTAAAAGAGGGTTGTATATACAATCTCTGGTTGGGGTAAGAATTAAAGTTACTGCATGGTGGCTAACATCTTCAGTCATTTCTGTCTAGGTCTTACAGGAACAATGGTTCTATATACAATGGTGTACCCGTGGGTATCATAGTTTCTTATCAATTAGGACATGGGGTTTTAACATACTACTTCTCGGATGGAAGAACATATATAGATTTATGGGGGCGGTTGGTCTTCAGAAACTTAGTCTGGCAAGACAGGGGTTAACATATTACTTCTCGGATGGAAGAACATACATAGATTTATGGGGCGATTGGTCTTCAGAAACTTAGTCTGGCAAGAAAAGGTATTTTAGGGTATGTTGATATTGATATCCTAACTTAGGGACAGGGCATGGGTGTATTAACTTAAGGTTTATTTATGTTCATCATCATGTAGGTAGAGGTGTAGGACACGAGGGGTAGTGTATACGCGAGGTGGGGGAAAGGTCAGTGTTTAGAAGGGGTAGGCAGGTGTGGTTTGGAGCTGCTTAGCCCTGCGGGCTTCGGCCTGTCTTAACTGGTTGGCTCAGTCACCTGGTCCTTTCGTTCTGTGGGCCTTTCTTTCGGGTGTTTCTGTGTGGTGTTCGCTCGTGGCTTCCGTGGTGGGCTTCTCATTCTGGGGCATTTTAAAATTGTTTTGTTACTGGCCGGCGGATTGAGGGTGGCTTTACCCCAGGTGTGTCAAACGAGAGCCGAGTCCAATATTTGTTGTCTTTATTATTGTATAGGCCTATGTAAAGATAAAATTATGGTTTACAGTTTAAATTATGTCTTTGGAAGTGATAAAGTGGCCAAAACAATGCTATTCCAAGTTAATTTTCTTGTATTCCTACTCATATTCATTAGAGTCTCCACACAAAATTGCTTCGGTTTGACACCCTGCTTTACCCCAGCAGTTAAATTAGAAGCGAATGTAGGCCTAACTGCGAGCGTGCGACTAGGCTATATAAACAAAGCTTTTGGTATGCCCACAACTACAACTCTTACCAAAACTGCAATTAGCCTATTTTTGTTGGTTTTTTCAGTCTAGGCTAAATTGTTTAGCTGCAATTAGCCTAGCCTACTTTTGTTTGTTCTTTCAGTCTAGGCTAAATTGTGGTAGGCTAGGCTAAATTCTTGGTAACATTCAAGACAGCTAGAGCCGCCTTATTTACCAAGTTTCTTTATATTTTTTCCAGAGAATATAGTGTTTAATTGTTGTTTATCATGGTTTGAGTGGAGGATTTGCATTAACTTACCCATTATTCATTAATCTGAAGATACTCCGTCAAATGGCACCATTTATTGGGTGAATCACGCTTTTACAGTAGTTAAGGAAAATTGTGGGGAGGCCATGCACGCTTCCAAAATGTACAAATATTATATATATTATATTAGATTAGATTAGATTAACCTAACCTAACCTATCCTATCCTATCCTATCCTAACCTAACCTAACCTAACCTACCCCAAATATAATATAATATAATATCGTTTTTGTGAGTAACGTTCAAGCCATTTATTGGGTGAATCGCACTCACGCATCTTTCAAAACAAGAAGAAGAGGACCCAGGTCGAAGGATTCATTGGGTGCAATGCTTTGTTTACGTTCGGGACATTATTTTCGTGTTATTTTTCGGTGTAATCGGGTTTTTACAAGTGTCGATAACGAAATTCCTCCATGCGGACTATAATGAGAAAAATATGACGAGTCTATTGGTCCCTATTTTCCCTAATAAATTATTTCTAATAAGGCGTCGAAAGAGGTCTTGAATGTTATCAAATTATTTAACATGTGTACTATTGTGTAGGCCTGTGCTTTCCAATAGAAGTAAAAATATGTAGCCTAGCCTAATGCAATTTTACTAAAACCCAAGCCTACCTGAATATATGCAGAGCTCAACATCAAAAACAAAACAAAATATGTTGAGCAGTGAAATAAAATTAAGCTAGGCCTAGGCCTGTTTGTTTTCTCATAGGCCTAATAACCTAATGAAGTATACTATAGCCTAACCTAATTTAAGTTATTTCACAAAATACTAATAGGCCTACCCAGCCCTCCTCATGCATTATTTTCCATTGTAAAATAAGTTTGTGCTTAACTGCAGTAATGAAAGGTAGCCTATAAATAGGCTATATTGTTGGCTAAATGTTGGCTGTGCAATTGTCTCGATTTGACTATTTTTTACCTAATTAGGCCTAAAGCAGCCTGAGCCTATTCCCAACCCCCAAACAGTATCCCTTGTTAAGCCCTAGGCTAGGCCTAGGCCTAATCCCACTCTCAATCAAAATTCGAACTGCTAAATTCGTACCTACCGGTAGCGCTGCCTAGGCTAGGCCTATATTTTTCGTGAATAGATATAGAAAATGGTTTAAAGGAAAGACCATCCTATATTATGTTCAAATAATATGTAATAGCACTGTGTATGGTTGTATTAAATTTAAATAGTGATAGATGTGTATATTAATGGGATAAATACTCCGAAGTTCGCATACGTTCAGAAAATTATAGTGCAACACTGTTGCCAGATACTAATCAATGCCATTATCATTATATCATAATGCATTTTACTCATTTGCATAATTTCAAATACCTAGGACATTAATATAATATTTTCCTATCTTTTTTGTAGTGATATTTGTATGATTTAGTGGTATATTGGTGTCTGTCTAGGGTTATAATACATTGTGAAAGTTACCTCTGAATCTCTGACTTGGTAACAGTTCGGTATGGGCCGGCTTAAGTAATCCTGCTTTCTTTGAGTACTACACGGCAAGAGAAGCTTTCGGTACTGTCATTACTGTTCAAGGAAAACAGCAACTGCTAAATTCGACATCATGTTCAAATAATATGTAATAGCACTGTCTATGGTTGTATTAGACAAAAATCGTGATAGGTTTCTATTTTATGTGGATAAATAGTATTAAGCTGAATAAACTAAATACCGAAAGTTCACTAGTGGTTGTTGATACATTTGCTAGATATGAGGGAGGAAGGAGGTAGGAAGGAAGGGCAGGGTAAGTCACACAGGCAATTGCAAAAACTTTAAAGGTCCATATCATTGTTACTAAACAAAGCATTTGGCAAAGGGAGGAATTGTTAAAAACCTTAGCCAACACTCTGTCATTCACCAAAAATAAATTTGAATTATCATTATTATTTGGTAGGGTAGGTATGTATAGGTAGGTTGGCTAAATAATTGCTGGAATTCGTAGGGACTCGAACTGTTTTGAGAGAGTTAAATACAAACCAAATAATAGATCTGAATAATAAAGAGATTATGTTATTAAGCAAAACTGGGGGATGAGAGGAAGCCTATAGACTGTAGACGGTAAACTTTGTGTGGGTAGCGAATGCGGTTTTATAGTAATTTAAGAATAGACAGTTTTCAATGCTGCGGCCAAACTATTCCACCCATTTACATTCTTTTGTTATCAAAACGTTCGGAATCACGAGCCTCACCCAACTATGCAAGCATGGCTTTGATCATCGGCGAAGTTTTCAAGATGTGGAATTTTAAGTGGAATTCGAGATTTGTTCAAGATTGCCGGAAAAAAACCCACGTGCAAATGCAAAACCTTTTCTATAACATTTGCGGAGCATTAGTAGGGGAGTCCGTATGCCAAAGCCCAGTCGTTTCCTATGAGTGGGAGAGATGGTATTTAGGCGTCAAGTTTTTCGGGAAATCAGCTGCCACGGACCTGTTTGGCCACCATGCCGGATGTTTAGCATATCAAAAGTTGCCCAATACAAAAACGCACCTCTTGTGAAAGTTTGATCCCGATCCAAAAAGCGGTTCTGGAGTTATTGCGTCGAAACCGGCGCGTAAGAAGAATTTGGATGAAAAACCGGGTTTAATGATTACAATAGGGGTTTCCCGTAGGGGACGAACCCCTAATAATACAAATAATATCTAGTATTATTAGCGAGATCACCGATGCAGATGTAAAGGTACCAACCTCACCCAGGTAGCTGTGAGTGAGCCTTATGCTGATTGGTAGGATGCTCCCTATCTTTCAAACATTCCCCCATAATCCATTGGTGTGCAGACAAATCATTGCTCGGCAGTTTCAATACAAGATATTTTTATATCGGGCACCTTCCCCAGTACTCAGAGCTGCACTGCCCGGATGTTATTATGGAGAGAACAAGAATGAAAATGGGCCCACCAAGGCTACCACCCCGGCTGTGTCCTAGTAACCAAGGTAACCGCTATGTATCACCACATGTCACACTGGATAATTTTGTTATGGAGGCAAATACAGAAAATCTTGTGATATTACCCCAGGTGCACCACAGGAACATCTCAAGATGTTACCCGGCCTTTCATGGTTAAGATTAGAATAGAATAATGAACAAATTTGAATTACATTGAATAAACTTCACAGGAGTATAACCCTTTCCTTGCAGTGAGTTACATAGCTAAGAATATGCTCTGGCGGGCATTTTCCCGCTATATCCGTTCAATATACGTCACCCTAGCGCCATTTCTGTAGCCCTGGCTAAAATAAAACGAGTTCCAATAACAATTTGGTCAAATAATCCATAATAAAGGTCATCAGTCATTCATTCCTCCTCTTCCGACCTTGCAAATATCGACCAAACCTTTCATTCTTTCCTCACGGTGAGCGACCACTCATCAGGCTTATTATAACCGTCTGTCTCCCTATCCTCATGCTCGTGACAGCTTGATGATATAACTAGTCAATTTAGCTTCTATTATGTTTGTTAGACAGTATTAGTGATGTTCTGCAACATGAAATGAACCTCACATTCATACCTGGAATCTAGCGTTCACAATTTTTTTTAGAGTTAGTACTGTTTTTTGTGTATTTTAGCTTCTGAAACACCTCTTGCTTGGACACATACCCTCCTGCAGCGAATGGATGGAGCTCACTAATCTAAGTATAGGTGGTACATCTGGCAACACGTGGGGCGGTTGGTTATTACAATACACACATATACGTCGCTCACAGTATGGTCCTGTTTCATTTAGGACATATGGATACGGGCGACTTCTTTTTCATTTGATTGCAGCTACTTTTAGACAAATTTATGATGCTTACTAAGGATATGTGGTAGCTAAAAGGATTCATTGAGATAGTTTGCAGCCTTTTGATTGGTAGACCTCCTTCCTAAGCTCAATAAAATAGTTTGATAGTTGCCAGAATAAAATTAAAAGTACATCACCGGTACAGAAGTGGTTAAAGGAAGGCAATGCTGTGAGTCTATGTTTCTATATCTAAACTCATGAATAGGTGGCGAGAGGCATATACAGAGGCATATACAGCATATACATATACAGGAAACATTATTTGTTGGTGAACACGATTGGTGAACGGAAAGTACTTGTAGGCGAGCATCGTATGTAGTAGTCGGTCTATATTTGCCCAATATTTTGTATGTAGTGGTTGTTTTTCTCTAGCATAATGGGAAATGGGATCTAACTATAAGTCATAGTACTATGCTTTCCAAAGTTTGGCTAGTTATCTAAATAATTACATCAATAAACACAAAATATTTTGTCCTTAACTTTAGCAGGGTTAGGGTTACACTGCTTCATATTAAGAAACATAAATCCTAATACCCAACAACAACAATAACATCATCATCAACAATAACAACAAAAACTACATCAAGAGCTATGATAACATCAACTACAGCACCAGCAAAAAAAAAAGAACAACTAAAATAAATTCTAGGACTTTATAGCTTCTATCTTTCCACGAAACAGACAACAAATGGAGAAGCATTGGAAATACAAACATTGGATAAAGGTTTTAGACCGAGTTTCTTTCTGTTGGTAAAAAGTTGTGCAATATGTCTTGTGCTCCCACAAGTTACCATCTCTCTCTCTCACACTTTCTACACCCGAGGTGTGTGTGTGTGGGAGAGAGATAATACATACATAAATACACTTAAATTTAGCCTACGTTCCAGCTCTTTCCCGTTTACAAAATGTTATGTATCTTCATATTGTTATCTATGGCATGGAGGAAGCCTAGTATTGAATGTTCTAGTAACCCCTTCTGTACCGGCGACGTCTATGTAATTCAATTTCAGCTACATTTAGATGAGTTTATGAAGTTTTGGAAAGATATATGGTAGCTAAAAGGATTAATTGAGAGTCTGTAGCCTTTCATTAGGTAGACGTCCTTCCTAAGTTTAACATAAGTCTTATAGTTGCCAGAATATAATGAAAAGTACATCACCGGTACAGAAGGGGTTAACAAACAAATATAAATTAGTTAAATAATCAATTAACCCGGCAACGGCGAGAAAGCTCATAAGAAGTTTTACTGGGCGAGGGCGGCAAAGCTCTTAAGAGGGAGGCTTAAAAAAAACATTTAAACGGCCCCAGTAGCACTAAACAATTTTTTTTTTTTTTTTTTTCCCTATACCTTATATCACTCCTCCACATCCCCTCCTTCCTCCCTTTCCCCTCCCCCTTCAATTATCACCTATTTTCCCTGTTATTCCCTAATTCGTTGGTATATTTTTGTGCTAACATTAGCAAACTGTGTGGAGGATGAGCTTACGTGCCTAGTGGGTGTGTTACATAACCGAGAGTGTGTATGAGTAGGCTCAGTGTGGCTTGAGGCCTCGTGGAGGGAGGGGTTGCCTCAATTTGCTCCATAATTCATGATTGGGCTGGTCCATGTATATTCGCGATTTTGACCGGAAAAATTATATTTTCACTTGTTTTATTGTTGTTACAGGTTACTATCTTCATAGTGAAGGTAAAATAGGCTCATATGAATAAGTAATAACTATATTTATCGTAAAATGACGATTATAGGCCTGAATGGAGCCTATATGCTCGCCCATGGGCATCGAGTTCAATACTCCCTGCTCGCCGTTTATAGGTTAACAAACAAATATATATGAACACTGTATTTTCACTGGACCCTGAATAAAATACTTATAGTACAGTGGTGAACAATATTTGGAAGAACAATTATGATATCGTAACCAGCCACAAATTGAAACGTTGAATACTCACGGTGTCGTTTTTATCATAAGACAATTACTTTAACACCTTACGAGCGGGCCCGCCAGTTTTTTTCCACTACGCACCCAGCGTTTTTTGTTTTACCCTAAATGGCCTTGTTTCCGTGCTCTTTTTCATCCATAAACAAGAGCCAGAGCGTAATACAATTATGTATCCCTGAAAGGACATAAATTGAGCTTTCCAATGACACCAGAACCATCCTTCTACGACCACGGGTTCTCTTGCAACGATCATGCAACACGAGTGCAAAAACCCTAAAATAAGGTAATTTCCTTATATAATTCCCTGTGTGGCGAAGTAGGGAGGGTGGAGTTGTGTGGAGTAGATGTCAGTAGGCGCGTGTGGTCTGTGCCGAGCGGTCATGAGGTGACCTACGCTCCTCCCGTCGCTCGTCTCTCTCTGACAGCCATTCTTGCTCAAAAATTGCACACAGACTTAAGTCGGTCCCCGCCACATAGTCCAGGTTTTTAGATACGGACTTAAGTCGGGCCCCGCTAATTAGGGGTTAATATGCTTGTCCACGACTCTGCATTAAGTGCTGTCGGAGTGTTTGTTAAAATTAATGCGGATTTATTCATTTATTAGTATTATTAGTATTATTATTAGTAGTAGTAGTAGTATTTTTTGTTTATTTTTGTTGGTGAGGTAGTCATACACTGTTGGGTATATATGAATTCTTACCGAAGGTGTAAGCATATCCAACGTCATTAAGAATACAACACAAACAACGTTAATGTACAGAAGAGGATAAAGTCACCCTGCAGTACTATTAGTAGTATTGGGATATATTTATTTGAAGTTAATACAATATTCATATTTGCATACACAACACCACAAATCATATCCGGTTTAAATGTACAAGTGGTTCTCATGTTCATTCATGAATTTTTGTTTTGCTTCCTTGTGTCGTCCCTGCCAATGGGGAGCCACCTTGAGAGCGGTGGCGGGGCTTGAAGCGTGGCCGATGATCTCACCTATTTAGGTAGCGACCCTATCTTTCTAGGGTTCGAGTTTCATCGACCTCGTGGACCAAGTGCTCCCCCTTCATCACTGGTAAGAGTGGGGCCTTCCAGTGATGTCGTACTCCTGAGCCCTGTCTTCCTGTTCATGACTTGGCGTACCTTGGATTTTTGTAATGGCTATTCATTGGTTTTGTTGGAGGGAGTTTGTGGGTGGCTCCTGCTCATTCCCGTTGAACTGGGGTCGCATTTGTGGCCCCTTTACACCAAGCCAGGGAGCTCGGTGTTGTGCCAAACTCGACGGACGGAGGCACCTTCACGACACCTTTCTTCCCTGGCGTATACTCTGGCTGGATCCCTGAGGCAATTTTGTCTTGTCCCCTAAATGTGGCTCCGTGGTGGGTATGGGACCAGCTGCAGTGAATTAATACCTTTCGTTTTATGGCTTCAAATGTCCCTTTAACTGTTGACGACTCTGGCGATCTTTTGGTTTCTCCTCCTGACCCTCCCCCTTCTCTGGTGGTGACTATGCAGCCTTTCCAGGCAGGCAGGACACAAAGACCTCTGTCAAGTAGGTCCCGTCATCCTCCGAGAGCTGCTGGGTCCCTTCATGAGCCATGTTTAAGAGTTCCCTTTACCAAGTTTGTGGTGGTTCGTGCCCCCGAAGGACAGGATATGCGTTGAAATGATATTTTCAAAACCAACAGAGATATAGTTCGTGCCTGTGGTTCTTCCCCGAAGGTGGTTCCGCAAGCTGATGGTAGCCTCCTAGTTGAGGTAGCGGATGAGGAGCAAAGTGCTCGCCTTCTGTCCACAACATCACTTGCGGGCCAGCCGGTTGGGTGTTCTCCGCATGGTTCCCGCAATCACTCTCGCGGAGTGGTTTATGCGAAAGAGCTAGTGATGTATGACGAGGTGCGTCTACAGGAAGAATTTGCTTCGCAACATATCCTCAAAGTCGAACGTATAAAGAAGAGGGATGATGGTGAGCTTGTCCCCACACCGACCTTAATCCTGACCTTTGACCTCTTAGACCTTCCTGACCTTCTGGTGGCTGCCGTATACCGCTACAGGGTTAAGCCTTATGTGCCGCAACCACGACGTTGTTTCCATTGCCAGCGCTTTGGACATATCGGGCGTTCCTGCCGACGACTTGCCGAGGGACTGCCGTCTGTGTGCGTCTCCTGTGGGGGCTCGGTACATGAGGGTATGGACTGCCCGGGTCCGGTATCCTGTGTGAATTGTGGTTGTGGACACACTGCTTCATCCAAGTCTTGTGATCGATAAAGATTTGAACAGGAGGTATTGTCTCTACGTGCGAAAGAGAAACTGAGCTTTGCTGAAGCTAAGGATCGTGTGTCATCTATGTTTGTTCAACCTGGTGTTTCGTTTGAGTCTCTCCTCACAAAGTCCAAGCCTGCTGCGCCTATGCATATTGTTCCTTCTGTGGACTGTCACAAGTCTTCTGCTCCACGAACGGGCCTTCCTTCACGAGTCTCCTCCGATGCCAAACGTACTCCTAGGAAGTCTGCGAATCCTGTGGAACCTCCCTCGCCACCTGTACCAGAGGCTGACGGTCCCTCTGTCATTGTGCGCCCTCTTTCTGTGACAAGCTCTGTGGAAGGTCGTAATTCCGATTCTGCAAGTACTGGCATGGAGATGGAGGTAGAGAATGCCAACCTCAAGCGGGCGAGGAGTAGGGAATCTTTGGAGGAGACCCCTCCTTCTAAGGTTCAAACGAGCATGCCTCACAGGGGCTCTGAAAGTGTCCCTCCCTCGGAGTCTCGAGATGATTTGGCATCACCGTTGGTGGCTGATAAAGACAGCCTTTCTGGAGTTCCAGTTCCTGCAACTAGCTCCACTGTGACAGGGGATGCGTCTTCGGACGCACACACGGCTTGCTCGCCAGCTCCCTCTGACCCAGCCTCCTGCAAACAGCCTTCGGTTGATTTGATTGAGGGCGGTCATGGTCCGGGTGACCCTGTCGTGGCACCTGATCACTCGTTGAGGGCTGCGGACAAGGCAGGTGTGTCTCAGCGGAGGGTCTATGTGCCTCGGTCGCGTACTGCTGCTAGGGCGGATGCGACTGTGGATAGAGATAACTCCGCACGTCATGACGTTAGATTATCATCATCATCCTCTCGATTGGTTAGACCGGGACCCACCCCTGGGAAGAAAAGCTTTAAAACCCTTCCCAGCGAAAGTCCTACATAGGTATTTGTACTTTTATTCTTTTATATTTTTAATTTTTAATTAGTATCTCCTTATGGTTACAACAATTTGTCTTCAATGGAATTGTCGTGGTGTATTGGCAAACTGGGAGGAATTACAATTACTTCTCTCAGATCTGAATCCATTGTGTGTCTGTCTTCAGGAGACAATGGTGGGGCTTCGACCATTGCCTTCACCTAAGGGTTATTCAGTCTTCCTTTCCGCTCCTCCCCTGGCTGGTGGTCATAGCGGTGGATGTGCCATTTTCTGTCGTTCCGATGTCCCATTCACCTCCTTTGCTGTACAGTCTCCCCTTCAGGTTGTAGCTGTACAGATGCACCTTGAAAGGTGTTTTACCATCTGTTGCCTGTACCTCCCCCCTTCAGTCCCAATATTGCGATCTGATTTAGGGACCATTATCCGACAACTTCAGACTCCTTTTATTTTACTTGGCGATCTTAATGGTCGCCATTCAATATGGGGTGATTCATTTTACAATCCTCGGGGTGAGCTTCTGGCCTCCTTGGTTGGTGATCTGGATTTGGTTGTCTTGAACGATGGGAGACCAACCCATTTCCATGTTCAGACTGGCACTTTTTCTGTTCTTGACCTCACCATTACTTCTCCTGACTGTGCGCTTGATTTTTCCTGGGACGTTTTGGATGATCTGCATGGTAGTGACCATTATCCAGCATTGGTCCAGTCCTCTCACTTTACTCCAACTACCCGTTTGCCTCGCTGGTCTCTGGGTAGGGCTGACTGGCCTCTTTTTGAACAACTCTGTGAGTTTGATTTGTCTGTACATGATTTCCCAGCTATTGATGATGCCCAACATTATTTTACTATGACTATGATTAAAGCGGGGCTTCATTCCATTCCACGGTCTTCGGGTGTATATTCCCGGAGACCTGTGCCCTGGTGGACTGCAGCCTGCTCTTTTGCTCGAGGGGTTTATAAAGCTGCATCTCGTCGATACCATGCAAACCGAGAGGTTCTCTTTCTTAAAGTTCAATTTCACAAAACGCGTGCTCGCTATCGATGGGTTCTGAAAGATGCTCGCCGAAGCTCGTGGAGGTCCTATGTTTCTACGATTACTTCTTCCACTCCTTTGCCTATGGTGTGGAAGAGAATATGCAAGATATCTGGAAAGTTTTCTCCCTCCTCTCCGCCAGTGTTGAAGATCCAAGGTAATCTGGTGTCTGCACCTGGTGAAGTAGCCTCTGCCCTAGCTACTCATTTTTGCAAGGTCTCCCAGAGGGATGATGCCAAACCTTGTGCAAGAGCCCGACGTAGCTAAGAGAGACAGGATCTTAATTTCTGGTCTCATGGCAGTGAAACTTGTAATGTTGACTTCAGTATTCGTGAGCTGCGTGCGGCCCTCTCGGGGTGTGGTGACACTGCTCCTGGTCCTGACGACATCCCATATGCCATGCTTCGTCATCTCCCGAATGCCTCCTTGGTGTTTTTATTAGACTTGTTTAATAGGATTTGGGGAGAGGGTACTCTACCTGCCAGCTGAAAGTTGGGCATTGTCCTTCCTATTCCTAAGCCTGGAAAGGATCATAGCAATGTTTCTAATTACTGCCCAATTTGTTTAACGTTGTGTTTATGCAAATTGTTTGACAAAATTATCAATGTCAGACTTGAGTGGTGTCTGGAGAGGGGCGGCCATCTCTCCCCTTCTCAGAGTGGCTTCCGCAAGCTACGGTGTACTTCTGACAACCTTATCCGACTTGAATCCTCAATCTGTGAAGCTTTTGCCTCTAAGCATCATCTTGTGGCTGTGTTTTTTGACCTCGAGAAGGCTTATGACACAGCCTGGCGACATGGAATCCTACGGCAACTTCATGCTTTTGGATTACGTGGTCACCTACCGGTGTTGCTTAGAGACTTCTTGACTGATCGTGTGTTTCGGGTTCGTGTGGGTTCTTCCCTCTCTGCGCCACTATGCCAGGAGGAAGGTGTCGCTCAGGGTTGTGTCTTAAGTGCATTTTTTTTTGAGGCGGCCGTCAATAGCATTCTAGTCGCTGTGCCTGCTGGGGTATCCTCGTCCCTATATGTGGATGACTTGGCTATCTGGTTTTCTGGTTCCCGCATGTCTGCTATTGAGAGACGTATGCAACTTGCGTTGGACAGGATTTCTGCATGGGCTGATTCCAAGGGCTTTCGGTTTTCCCCATCAAAGACTGTGGCTATGCACTTTTGCAGAATTTGAGGGGTTCACCCAGACCCTGATCTAATGCTCGGTGGCAGGAGACTCGGTTGTGTGGCAGAGACAAAGTTCTTGGGTCTCACGTTTGATTGCCGTTTGACTTGGGTTCCACACTTGACGATTCTAAAGGCATTGTGTATGAAGGCTTTGAATCTGTTAAGGGTTCTGCCACACACCTCTTGGGGTGCTGATCGCAGAACACTCCTGCATTTGTTTCAGGCATTTGTCACATCCAAGCTGTCGTATGGCTGTGAGGTCTACTCCTCTGCCACGGACTCCAGACTTAAGACTCTAGATGCTGTTCATCATGCTGGACTCCGTCTTGCAACTGAAGCTTTTCGGTCATCTCCGATTCCCAGCTTGCTGGTGGAGGCTGGTGTACCTCCTTTAGATTTACTGCGTCAATCTGCGGTTGTACGTTGTTGGTTTCGGATTCGGCGCCTTCCAGACTCTCTTGTTTGTACCCGTGTCTCGGGTCAATTTTTTTTTTCATATTATGGTCAACATCCTCGAATGCCTCGTCCTTTTGGCTATAGAGTTCGTGAAGTTATGAAGGAGCTTAATCTGTCGACGGTTCCTGTGAGTCCCGTGCAAATTTCAAGGATTTCCCCCTGGGTCCTGAACCATCATTCTGCAGGTTTTTTACAGGTTCAAAGGATTCGGTCACTCCTCAGTCTCTTCTTAATTTGTTTTTGGAACATTCTTCTAGTCATAATAGTTCTGTGCCTGTGTATACTGATGGCTCTAAATCTGCCTCCGGTGTTGGTTTTGGTGTTGTGTTTCCTGACTTCAGCCGTGGAGGTAGTCTTCCTGTAGCTTCCTCGGTTTTTACTGCGGAATTGTCTGCTATCATTTTAGCTCTGAAATTAGTGTTTGCTCACCGCAACAATCATTTTACTATTTTTAGTGATTCTCAAGGGGCTCTCATGGCTCTGGAATCTTTTAATTCTTCCCATCCTATAGTTTTAGCAATTTTAGAATGGCTGTTTCTCATTCATCGTCGAGGGAAAAGAGTGGATTTTGTTGGGTCCCTGCGCATATTGGTGTCAAAGGTAATGAAAGGGTGGATGCTTGGCGAAACCTGCAGCTTTGAGACCTTCAAACGTAAATTACCTTCTGCCTGCTTCAGATCTACGTACTCCTCTCATGTTTGCTGTTCGTGCTTGTTGGCAGGCACGGTGGGATTGTGTTACTATTAATAAGCTCAGGGAAGTTACCAAATTAGTCTTGCCAAGAGCTTGCCCTACCATTCCTCTCAAATTGGAAACTGCTTCGGCTCGCCTCCGCATTGGACATACCAGGCTCACACACGGTTTACTTATGTGTGGAGGTGTACCGCCATTCTGCGATGACTGTCTAGTTCCCCTTACTGTCAGGCACTTGCTGGTTGAGTGTCCCAGTTTGGTTGAATTCCGTCGAAGGTTGCTTCTTCGGCACCGGAAGACAGATGGTACTTACTGTCTCTCTTCGGTGCTTGGAGGGGAGGCTGGTTCCCCTGGAGACGATGTGTTTTTATTTTTGAAAAAGGCTGGCCTCTTTCAGTTTTTATGATTGCATCGATTTTACTCTTGATATCTAATTTTACACATGTTATTTTACGATTTTAGTTTTCTGCAAATATGTTAGCTTGTTCGGCGCCATATGACCTTGTTGTTGCGGTGCCAAGATTTCTATCAATAAATTCAATTCAAATTCCTTGTGTCGTCACGATCAAGCACAATATTAGCTGATAAGAATGGGTACCTGCACGAGTACATGCATTACAAAAAGTCGAACACAATAGGGTACACAAAAGTTTCAGATTTGTTTTCCAGCAAAGTAACATGAATTTTTAAAAGCGGCCATTGACGCTTTCGCCCAACCTGCACGACGGTCAGATAGTAGGCAGAGTGTCAATATATTGCAGTGCAAATTTGTATGTGAGATACACTCCAACACGGCTGAAGGAAGGCGCAGTGTTATACTAGTAGTTACTCTTTTTATAATGGCACAACTACTGCATGTATAATGGGTCAGGAAGTGTTGTCTGATTCTGTAACAGAATTATCCCAACACATATCTGCACCCACAACAACATACACCACCCCATAAGATAGCGTTTCACAATTTATATAATATATATTAATTAAGCCTGCACCTCTTAAAGGAGTAGAGTTACCTACCACATCCTGTATTCAATAGTAACATCGTTGATATTATAAAGTTGGGATCAACACCACTGTTGTTATTCCTTATCTATAATTATGACTTAAGTGGACTGTATAAACATTGTCATTCGGCTTATGAATGTTATTAAGGTGATATACCAATATGGTATAAATCCCACAAAACACTTAATTCTTCTTTGCATGGAAATTGTCCACTAGACATATATTGCTCTACTGGGGTTACTGCCACTTTGAGTTTTGTAACAACCTCAGTGCTGGACCTGGAAGTGGTAGCCGCATATGAACCACTAAGTGCGTACCCATATTTGGTTGGAAGTAGAACCAAATTCCCTGCCCTTTTATATCCAGGTAACACTATGTTGTAACAATGGTCGGCACCTTTCAATAACTTCAGTTGTGCTGTCTCGGTAATGCATAAATCGGCCAATTAAATGCCACGATACTGTAAACTAGTCATTTCAACATTCATACTAGTCTTGCCTTTATGTTCGGGTAGTTCATCAACAACAATTTCTTCGAGACGATGAGAACTACCACGATGTATGTATTTCAGCACTACAACAAAATACTCACAAGAGGTTTGTGTTCCAGTGAATCCATGAAGACGTAATTCTTCCATTCCCTTAGATACACAAGAAAGGGACGGTAGTACAGGGGTCTTCACGAAAGTCCTCTGTGAGCACTGATCAAGTAGCGATCTGACCTTTACGGTTTCCTTATACCTACCCTTCACAGGCAGCTGAACTGGGGGTAGGAATACTACTCCTTGGTGCTCGCTCCTGTATTGACAACAAATTTCCGTCTGTGTACTCATACCTCATGCTTCCCAGTACCCTGGAAAGAAGCAAACATCCATCCAGTTCCTAAAAAAGGTGCCTCTTTAGATCCATTAAACTACAGACCAATAGCTATAACTTCCACTCTTGGTAAAGTCTTTGAAATTATATTAAATAATCACATAATTAAGCATCTTGAGAATAATAAATTAATCAGTGATAGGCAATATGGTTTTAGACGATGTCGATCAACTGCAGACATTCTTTGCCTTCTTACGCATCAAATCAACCAAGCTACAGACCAACATGGTGAAACCCATACAATAGCACTGGATATATCAAAGGCATTTGATAGAGTCTGGCATCAATCCTTATTGTCAAAGATGTCACACTAGGGCCTTGCATCATTAGTTCCACTAATTTCTTCTTATCTTCATAACAGAAAAATATGTGTAATGGTAGATGGCCTTTATTCTCAATTTCACTCAATAAATGCTGGTGTTCCCCAGGGATCAGTTTTGGCCCCAACTCTGTTCCTCATTCATATCAATGATCTCATATCTACCACTCATAATCCAATACATTCCTACGCAGATGACTCAACACTCCACAGTCCCTTCACATTTACCAATTCTTTCACCCAACCCGATCTTATAAATTCAAAAATAAACACTGCAATTTCTCTGAACCAGGACCTTTCTAGAATTAATGAATGGGGACAAAAGAATCTAGTTTCCTTTAATGCACAGAAAACCAAGTACATTCAATTTTCTAACCGACAGAATCTCACTGACTCCCATATATTTTTTAATTATGTAAATATTCCCACTTCCCCTAGTATTGACATTCTCGGTGTAACATTAACTACTAACTTGAGCTGGACACATTATGTTAGAAGCATTGCTAAGAATGCCTCTAAAAAATTGGGACTCCTGTACAGAGTTCGAGAATTCTTCACTGACGAGCAGTTGGCCGTAATATATAAAAGTCATGTGCGTTCTCAGATGGATTACTGTTCACCTCTGTGGAGTGGAAGTGGAGTGGTTGCATTGAGGCAGTTGGACAAAATTCAAAATAAAGCTATTAGATTAATCAATAACCCTGCAATCACACAGGACCTTCCTACATTATCCATACGAAGAAACGTTGCATCCCTTGCATTATTCTACAGATATTTTCACAGCAATTGTTCCGAGGAACTTGCTTCAATTGTGCCGCCTCTCCACATCTTTCCTCGTAGAACTAGGGCAGCTGAGAGCGCCCATGAATTTACACTTTTTCCTCCACAATGCAGAAACTTCTGCTTATCAAAATTAATTTATCCCTAGAACTACTACTCTTTGGAATTCACTTCCCTCGAGTTGCTTTCCACAAATTTACAATCTACGAAAGTTTAAATCCAGTTGTTACAAACATATTATGAATGGAGGATGCCTTTAGGCACATGTACCTTTTTGTTTTATCTGTGTTTTTCCTTCCTCCGTTCATTGTCTCTTAAATAAAAAAAAAAAAAAAAAAAATTACTCATACTTACAGACATTGTTGTTGAGGTTGCAGTTATTGATTCGTCTCTATTATTGTTACCCCCAGTAGCCGATCTCGCCTCTCTTGGTTGCTGGCACATGGAGTGAAAGTGTTTGCCCTGGCAGTTACTACATTTCATGAAGTTAGGGTTTGTAAACCCATTACTACCATGTTCAATGGAGAGACGTAGTTGCCTAGCTCTCTTCACTCAGAGAGGTCCCGTTTTGTACTTGTAACATTTGTAGCCTACCAGGGATGATTATTCCCGCAGCACAATTTGTTCGGGGAAACGGCGACTATCATTCTGTGTCATGAAGAAAGCTGTAGCCATGGTCATTTCTCTCCCAGGGGTATTTTGACCCACTATGTTATAAAATTCCGCCTAGAAAAACTACATGACAGTCTTATAATCCAGGCTCTGATCACCCATCTCTCTCCTATCTGTCTCCTTAACAACTGGTGATGGCAATTTATTTTGTAATGTAACCACACACAACTCTTCAGACTTACCTTTTGACTTGACATAGATCTCATAACATTCTCCATGTTTGCATAACAACCCTTTTGTTCTACAACTTGGCACTTAGGTGGAGCAAGGTCATTAAAGTGTACTATGTGTGCTGCCTTCACACTATCAGGATGCCCAAAGGTTTCCTTGAGTAATTCTACGGCGAGAGCATAACTGACACCTTCAACCATGAAGCCTTTGATTAGTTTGTAAGCATCTCCCTACAGCCGACACTTTAAGTAAGTTTGCCTTTAAATTGCACTTAAGTCCGCATTTTCGTGCACCACACATCAAAACATATCCCAAAACCCAGTCCATAGTGTGAGGTGGGGATCTTACAGAAAAAAGCAACAACACAAAAAAATGGGCAGCCACAACACAACAAACCGCGAAGGACCAATTATTATGTGGTTATTCCTTATCAATATGATTTAAGTTGACTGTATAAACATTAATAACCAAATAATAAGGTATTACTGAATTTTAGCACCAACAGTTAGCTCACATACTTCTATCTATCTATTGCCTGACGCCGTGATCCCCGCAGGGGTGGCCACGAACGAACCGCCCCCATGCACTTCTGTCCCCAGTCAGTCGACGCCCCTCCCCCCAACCAGCACCGCCTTCGTTCATGTACTTCCTCACTCCATCCTTCCACCTCTCATTCGGTCTACCTCTCCCTCTCTGTCCCTCCACCTCGCTCTCGTACACCCTCTTAGTCATTCTCTCGCTTTCCATACGTTCCATATGGCCGAACCATCTTAAGTTGTTCCTTTTCACACTTTCCAGCACATCTACCTCCACACCACACCTCCTCCTTACTTCCTCATTAGTCTGTCTATCCCTCCATGTAACTCCGCACGCACTCCTTAAGTAATTAATTTCCACTGCTCTCACTCTTGGTCTAAGTTTCTCAACCAACGTCCATGCTTCGCTTCCGTAAGTCAGTGTCGGGATTACCACACTGTCATGCAAGGACTTCTTCACTTCCATACTGACCACCCTATTTCTTGTTACTGCTTTTAGCGTTCCTACAACCCTCTTCCCCTGTTGTACCCTCTCCCGCACTTCTTCATTCATAGTCCCATCTTTACTCAACACACTGCCCAGATACTTAAAAGAGTTGACGATCTCCATAGCCTGACCGTTCAGCTTCACCTCACACTCTGTGACTTCACCCCTTTCGAAGACCATAACCTTGCTCTTCCCCGCATTTACCTTCAAATTCCGTTTTTCGCACACTGTTCCAAACTCATTTACCAGACCCTGCAACTCCCATTCATTATCACTCATCAGAACTGTATCATCCGCAAACAGCAGTATAGGTAGCTTCCACTCAATTCCCTCCCTTTTCAGTGATACACCAACATCCACTGCTCTTGATAGTATTTCTTTCATGACTCCATCCATATATACAGTAAACAACCACGGGAACATCACACACCCGTTTCAAACCAACATTCAGGTCAAAGAACTCACTCTGCTCACTCTCCACACGTACTGCCGCCTTTGCACCCTCATACATGCTCTTCACTGCTTTCAGCAACTTGTCCTCTACTCCGTATATTCTAAGTACTTTCCACAAACCTTCTCTATCCACTCTGTCATAGGCCTTCTCCAAGTCCATTAAGGCAACATACACCTTTTGTTTCTTCTCCAGATACTTCTCCACAACACAATTCAGGGTAAAAATCTGATTTACACATCCTCTTCCCTTCCTAAAACCTCCCTGCTCGTCGCCTATCCATTTCTCCGTTCTCACTCTCACTCTCTCAATCACTACCCTACTGTATACCATCCCTACTACGCTTAGAAGACATATTCCTCGGTGGTTACCACACACTCCTCTTTCCCCTTTGCCCTTATATAGGGGGACTATTATGCCAGTCTTCCAGTCATCGGGTGCACTCCCCTTCTCCCATGCTAGTTTGCACATTTTCCATACCCATTCTATCACTATCTCACCACCATACCTCAACATTTCCCCACACACTCCATCTGTTCCTGGTGCTTTCCCCAACTTCACTCTTTTCATGGCTTCCCACACTTCTTTATTTGTTTATGCCTATTAGATCCGGTAGAGCATATATATCAATGCTATATATGTCATTTAGAGCAGACATTTATTATAAAGGAGAAATATAAGAACACAAAATACTCTTCCTATGTAAGGCTCTGCCACTCCCCATCATCAGCTGTTCGGCTATGCTGTGTGCCGTCTATAGGAGAATATTAACAAATTGTTTACAGTTGGTAGACATGTTGTTACTGCCTGTTCCTTGAGTCGAGGAATCCTGTATCCCACGGCAAAATGTTATTGGTTATATATAGCTTATTTATATTTTTTATATTTTATTGTCTTTAACCCCACATTTTCCCGGATCTTCGTACCCTCCCCACTAGTGGGGACTGTGTATTTAAATAGTTGGAAAATGGGTAAATACTAGTTTGTGCTCCAAATCTTTATAATACAACACTATCTGAAGGACAAAAACACACACAACCAAAAATACTTACTAAAATCGCTGTTGGTTTCTAAAAGTCAGGTTTACCAATAATAGAAAGCTTTACCTGGACATTGGTGTGTAGTGGACGGCTATGGTGAGATCTGGTGGTACACAAGGGTAACAAGATGTCGATGATGTTGGGTGACAAGAACAAGTGATTGGAACTAATTTAATGAATAGGTATGAATAGAGATGACTGAAGGGGGCATCTTAACTTACGGTATGATGAGTGATGATAGATGATCAGTGCATTGGTGAAACTACACGATGAGGTTAGTACTAGCGTGGTAATGGAATGGAATGGTTAAATGGGAAAGAAACGATCGGTGTGGTATCAGTGGGATCTAGAGAGTGAATCACTTCCCAGTCGGATTGTACCCATGCACGATTTGGTTGAGATTTTTTTTTTATTTTTTTTGCTAGACGCCGTTATTCCCGTGAAGGGGTGGCCTTGAAGATTAGGCGTTTGTCACGAATTGCGATGTCAAGTTGCCCTGGCTTGACATCTACCAATAACATTTTGACAGAGCGGGTTTGACCTCCCAATCTTTTGATCAGCAGCTGAAGCTCTGCTGACTATGTAACGGCTCGTGAGAAATATTTATCCATATATAATTATTACCTAAGTTCATAGGAATGATAGTATACTACCTAATATATAATACAGAACATAACTTAAATATTCTTCCCAATTATACTAAATCCTAATATTATAATTATTAATCCTACAAACTTACTACTTAAGATTACACTAAAACTTAGACTGTCCATGCTCATGGATTGAAAGTATGGACAACCACGTTATATTGCTAACCAAATCATGTTGCTGCCCCTATTTCTGTCCATTAACCTTTTCCTCCCATGCATGGTATATTGTCTGAAAGGATTTCTGATAGAAATATAATAAATAAATCCATAAATATATAATAATACAAATGTACACTTATTTGTTTCCGTAAGTACCTCTTTCAGTAGGTTATGAGGGTCAGAGCGCTGGTCGTCAGAATGTTTGTGGACGACAGGTATATCACCGTGGAGTAGTAGTCACTGTTGTTCACCTGCAGTATCTAGAGCACCGTGACCGATTTCCCACCAATTTTTCAGTAAAGTTGCATTTTTGTATGTATTTATTTATACATATTTGTTATGTAACTTTTTTCACGAAGCGACGTGAAGTAATCGAAGCAATCAACAGAGGGGTGAGCACGCTGGGAAATCTCTCACATATGAAGCCATTTGTTGGATTGCTTCACGGCTAGGACGACAATCTATTAAGGTTTGTAGCAATTTAAAACATGATTTTTTTCTGTAAGTCAGTATTTTAAGAATATTCCTTTTAACGGAATATTGCTCAATGGAGACTCAAATCTACTCCATAAAATACATCATGTATATAGATAGATGGATAGATATATAGATAGATATCTCACTGCTAGGATTTCGGAGCATCGGGGTAGGTAATTTAGAACTGGCTTTCCTTTATCAAAGCCATCATATCAGAGACAGTATAAGGGATATAGGAAGCTTCCTATGCCTATCATTATAAAATATACCATCCTGGCATCGATTTGAGGTTGCAACCATCGCCATCTATTGTAGTGACGCGGTACTAATTATGTGCAATAAACTCTAGGGGTTTTGTCTTCATACTTCATACAGCTACTGTATTGAATATTGATCATTTGCTTTAGGCTAAGCAACCCCAACATACACACTTACTAATGTCAGAGTCGCCACCTTATAATTTATAACATAACAAATGATAGTACCAATGTTTGTTCCTTATGGATATATTTACCAACTTAATGTTGGCATTACCTCTATTAAGTATATTACGGCACCATGATATATAAGATACTACTATTTGTTTCAGAGGCCGTGTTACATCGTTTTTCGGGAATAACTTCTTAACAAACAGTTGGATCAGTATGATAATTTGACACAGGTTTTTTCACACCGTGCCCTAATTTTCGTCAATATAGTGCATTAACAAAAGTGTAGAATTAAGCCACTTGTCCCTGTGTCATGAGGTTAAAGTCACACATTAATGACACAGAAACGAACAAGGCTACCGTGGCTTACCTGTGAGAACCACCAAACCATTATTGCTCCTCCATCAAACACGGTAGTTATCAGCCACCACCCAACCCTACTATCACCTTTAAATTCTAGTTATCTGTCAATATCAAATATAAATATACATTTTTTTTTTTTTTTTTTTTATATTTATATTTTATATTTACAGGTAACTAGAATTTAAAGGTGATAATAGGGTTGGGTGGTGGCTGATAACTACCGTGTTTGATGGAGGAACAATAATGGTTTGGTGGTTCTCACAGGTAAGCCACGGTAGCCTCGTCCGTTTCTTCGTCATTAATGTGTGACTTTAACCTCATGACACAGGGACAAGTGGCTTATTTCTACACTTTTGGTAATGCACTATATTGACGAAAATTAGGGCACGGTGTGAAAAAAGCTGTGTCAAAATATCATACTGATCCAACTGTGTGGTAATAAGTTATTCCCGAAAAACGATGTAACACGGCCTCTGAAACCCATATAAATATTCAACGAGGTAAGAGAAGATTATTATAATAAATGTAGGCCTACTCACATTAAACAATCGAAATTAACAAAAACGATTATATTATAATTTCCGTATATGTCTGTAATGGGAATAAGTAATCACGAAACATACCCTAAACAGCTGTGAGCACACATTTATATTTATTCATTACTTTACAGCCCGCAAGCGACTGCATTATTATTTTATACATTGCGTTTAACACGTCGTTAACATTAGGGTCATGCCGTAGCCCTATTATATCATGGTTAAAGATAATAACACAAATTACGCAATTGCTTTGTATATTTAGATTAGTTTATGGAAATAAGATGTATCAACACTTTTCAGCTGAACACTGCCTACCCTGTGGCATAAATCCACAAGTTGCCCCCATCTGTGGATAACACAAGAAAACGAGTATTATGTAAAAATGGATAATCTTAATACAGAACAGTGAAATATCAGAAAAATGATCGAGAACTGTCAGATAATATACGTCGCCCTGTCGGAGTATTTCACGATTAGCCTAATGTTTACATTGCCTGCCTTCAGCAAAATACTATCTACCTTTTACTTGCTTTAGGGAACCTATAATTATAGGGTCGTTACTTTCCTCATATGGGAGGCGTTTTGGCGTGAAATATATAAATTCAATTATATATATATATATATATACAGTATATCTAAGAGATATCTAAGAGAGGGCCTTGGTTTTCGGTAGGGCATAAGGACCAGCATTAATCCCTCTTGCAGGCAATATAGAGGAAAACAAATACTGACAACCAACATCAGCCTTACCTCCCATCTATCTGCTGAAATAAATGGTTGTTACTGGTCAGCATTTTTTTGTTCGTCATCCAACATAATTTATCAATATATTTACGGTATTTATCTTAATTGGAAATACAAACACCACTGTGTGCATTTCAAGCTCAAAAGTTATGCATAGCCGACTTATATAGCTAAACCGATGACATACAGATCGACACTAATTAACGCCATCAAGCATAGGGACCCAGCGTGAGCTGGACAACAACGACAACAACTGCATTGAAAGTGCGAAAATAAGGCATCTGGAAATGCCAATTTGGCTACTCTTCCTGGTATAACCAACCCCTGGCAACTAGCAGTTATTGTCGTTATCGAGTACTTGGAACCCCACCACTTTTTGACGAGATTCTGACGGATAGCAACAACAGATGGCGTTAGCGTCTAGTAGGTCTTAGGGCAAGCTCTAGGGCATTCACACTATAGAGACTGGTTCCTGACCACTTATTGCCTCCTGATACACGAAATACAAACTTGCATTTTCGGTCCTTTGCAGACAAGGACAATCGGGTTTGTCATTGTTATAATTGACTTTCTATTGCAACATAATTTATATTGAGGTTGGAGTAGAAATAAGGGTTATGTATTCAATGGTATACAATAATTGTTGTGTGGTATTTATTATGAGATAGTTTCTAATCTTACCAGGAATGCCTGAATATGTTTAAAGCCAAACTAGTGATCAGCTTGCAAAACAACACAAAACAGCTATTGGATTTGTGAATGACAAATCAGTGTTTTTTGTGTTCTAAGTCAATCAGTAATCTTCCATTCTTCCACTGGCATGATCTGAAAGCATTGTTGCCGTGACATATGCAATATTGATGGATAATTTCAAGTAAATCAGCTGGTAAATAGTGATTTTCACTGGCTCCTGAAACAAATCAACTCGTTCCCTGGTCTTTTCGCTATCATAACACGATTGATTCTTTAAATAACTTTAATAAGCAAGCCTTAACCAACCATATCATAGCCTACGCTATTTTATATTGGGATAGGCCTATGTTTATCTTCTTATTCCGACAGTAATAGTAAAAAAATCATGAAAGAAAGGGTCGGTGATGTCATTTCCTTGAATACCGATTTTCGTTTATATTCCACTCGTGTCATTCATAGGAAATTGAAGTACCTAATCAATCTGGTTTGGGATAAGGTAGGATAGCTGTCCTCTCTGATGATGTATGGATCAATTTTAATTGTAGTCGTTGCCTTTGTCCAGTGGAAGAATGAAATCTATATTAATCGAAAAACAGGATGAAATAAAGTATATTGAGTATGTTGTGTTTATTTGTCCTTGATATGTATATACAGCTAAGGCCATATGGTGAGCGTGCATTATTGCATGGAATGCAATCTATGTAATACTTAAATAGCAATTAATGCATTTATTTAATTTAGTTTAGCCTAGTTGGTGACGAGCTGAAACAATGGTTTTAATTATATAACATGTTCTTTTACAATATAATATATATATAATTCGTTCATGTCAGAGAATATTACTTGTGTACACAGATGTAACAGGATAAAATAGAGGCTAAATAACGTCAAATTTGTGATTACTATACAGTACTGTGGAGTGCACTAGGCTAATGAAAGAGAAGTGCGATCCCGTTGACGTTTTTCACTATTAGTTAAGGATAGCAACAACAGATGGCGTTATTTTGTGGTGGCATTTGGAAACCTTTAGGAGCACGATTTTATTAGTACATTAGATACGAGGTTTCCCATCTCCTAGTATAGTATATAATCTCTGGGTATATTACTCTTCTCGCTCAGGTGTCCCTCATGGTTTTATCCTCGTTGCTTCATATTCGGCATAAGAGAACACTGAGGCTTCAGGACACGCAATACACTCCACAAACTTCACCATTTTGCAGTTAGCCTTGGAAGATACAGCACGCCTCTTATCCGAGTCACTTAATCTTGGGCACACACGAGTCCTCCACCACCGTATTGTGCTTTTAAAAGCACATTTCAGCTATGTATATTATATTCTTGTGCTGTTTTGGGTATGTGCTATTTCTGCGAACCAATACTACTCTAGTAAGTTTCGTCTTTCCCTGTATAATATAATGTATCCCTTTATCGTATTTTCCTATTCCGTATACATAAATACTTTTATCTTTAATACGTTTAGTCACTCGTAATGTAATTATCATAAATTGTTGACTCCCTGTAGCATTCTCGCAAACATCTCCTACTCAAGTGTGTTGTTTTTGTTTATCCTATACAGTTGCGTCCCATTTCGTGATATTTAAATTATTTCCATACAGAAATACACTATGTTTTAATGCTCAATGACTTCTTCGAATTCTTGTAATCTTGTTTCAATCTTATTTGTCTTAATTACAATACTTAATTATCACCTACACGTTTATAATACGAAACATTTTAGCATAAATATTCATGTAGTATCTTTTTGTCTTGTTTTTAGGCTGAAGATGGCTTGTATTTGAGCCAAAACGCGTCCCACAAAATAAGATATTGATCCCAGCGCTGGTCTCTCTCTCTCTCTCTCTCTCTCTCTCTCTCTCTCTCTAATTGTACTCGACTGGACAACGTAACGTGTTGACTAACATATAATGCATTGTTCATAATTATATCAGGTTCCACAATCAGTTCAGGCGATCGAGAGGGGTTCAGTTAGCATCAGATGTGTCGGCCACCAAACAGTTTGTCCACAGGTAATTTTGCTCTCACACTATTGTCTATTTTTTTCCCCAGCTGACGGTAAATTGTCATGCACAGTACAGTTGTCAGATACACCAAGTCGAATCTTTAAACCTCTAAGCCAAGTTCTGAAGCATTGTTGTTTTCCTATATTCCAACTACCCCCTCTCGGGCATAGGCTGAGAGCCTGTACAGTCTACGACAGAACTGCTGTCTTGGCCTGAGGCAATGTATTAGTTAACTTATCTTTTAATAGATGGTCCTTTAATCGCTTCTAATAAAAGGGGGCGGGGTTAATATAGAGGTTGGAAGGAGGAGGAGTCAAACGTGTGTGTGTGTGTGTGTTATCTAGAACAGCACGCAGAATAAGTTTATTTTAACATAACACACAGGCTATATAATGAGATTAGCTCATGCTGGATCACAAATAAGTAACACACGTCAGGTGTTGCGTTATTTATGGAATTTAATATACAGACAATCAAGTTTATATCCTTCGCACTTCCCATTCCCCCTCTCCCTTTCACCCCAACTCTCCTTCACCCGCTTTCTCTCCCATCCCTCCCACCTCTCTCTCTCTCTCTCTCTCTCTCTCTCTCTCTCTCTCTCTCTCTCTCTCTCTCTCTCTCTCTCTCTCAAGGACGTAAATGATACCCTCTAAAATACGCAGATTAATACTATGCGATTGTTTTGAATTTACATATACATAATAAATGTTAGAGATGACGAAAATAACAAACATATATTGATTAGGAATAGGATAACTAGGAGGCAGCGAACAACACCTATTGTTCGCTGCCTCGCTAGTTATCCTATTCCTACTTAAGCTACGATTCCCGAAGAACACGTCTATATTTGTTTGTATATATATTAAGTGTAACTATAACACTTAGGATTCAAGTTGTTTGTGTTGGCTAAAGGAATAAGTTGAATAATACATATACTTATGACCTCCACAATTTGTAATGTTTGGGGAGACGGCGCTTCAACCTCTCTCTGTCCATCACATGCAAGCACCAACCCACCCACACCAACACTCACACAGGATACAAAACACACACACACACTCACACCCGATAACATAAAACGCACATCACAACACATGATCACATACAACGTAATGGGTACAAATCACTCACACATGATAACATAAAACGCACACACACACACACACTGGTCCAGGCAAATTAGAAAAAGGTATTAGCATTATTGAGGAAATGCTGCTGTCTTCAGTGCGTGCCATGGCCATCCTGAGCCTTACGACGTATACAAACTAATAACACACATAACAAAGCCACTACAACAACTTTGTCTCTCTCCAACACCCCTTCTCCCCTCTCTACACTCTTCAGAAAATAGGAAAAGTAGAAAGTAGCTACGAGGTGCCGTTGTAAAGGCTTATCCTTCAATGCCTTCACCTGACCTGACCCCATCCGGAGTTTAGCTGCTCCACAAGGGTGTGTGACATGAACCCAAAAGATAATTTGTGGGTCATCATGTCATGGAGTGGAATGTGGTCCAGGTTAGGATTGGAAAGGGCGGGAGGAGTGGGATCGGGGGGCAGGGGGTGATCCGTCGCCGCCCTAATATAAGTTGGAATATGTTTAAATCAGCTCCAACAAGAATACAGGAGGTAGTTGATGCAGCTTGTGGGTGGAAATCATATTGATTGAATAAATATAAATTGTAAATGTTTACATTTAAGAACCCTTTATATATATTATATAATGTGTATGTGTTTCCAATGTTCACCATAACATAATGATGGTGAAATAATACATATTAAATTAAATTCAAGGTAACATACACAGAGCTATAGTATACTTTTAATTATGTTTGGAGGATAATTTAAACAATTCGAAGTAAAAATATAAAAGCCTAAACAATTTATATCAACTTTAAAACAACATAACCAGATTGCTTGGATTATCGTTAATTGTTCAATTCAATGACTTACTTTATAGTAAATCATTACAATGGGTAGCGCCGAACTGCTTACTGATAAAGGGAAGCCACAGTAATTAAGCTAGTAACTAAGAATCCACTGAGAAAAGTATAATGCAATAATCATAGCGTGTCATATTACATGTTAAGGTAGATATTGAATTGGTCAACCACAGTGCTGTGAATAGTGGTATGGAAGAAACAACAAATTACTCTAATATCAAAAAAAACAAAAAATTACAAAGAAACACGTTTCGGCTCATCTAAAGTGTTTTCTCTAACTGAGCCGATATTATTTTGTCTTTATGATATATATATATTTGGTTATTATTTGGTCCAAGCTAGATTACAATGTGATCCAACTTGTCTTGATGCGTGGATTGTAACATCCCGTTTCAATTACTTATATATTTATACGATTGTTCACACTAACCAGGACGCCAAGGTTGGCAACTTTGAGTGTTTTGCAACGGAGCATATCTATTTATTTTCTATAACACATTGTATAAGGTAAAGAATAGAATACGAGTTAATAATTGAGAATCAGTAAAGGTAAACAGAACAGTATTATTAAAACACCAAAGTAATTTTGATGGACAGCTTTGAACACGATGATGAGGAAAATTATATATTCGGTTAGAAAAGAGAAGGGGGAGAGAAGGGAAGGCAGCAGAGAGAAGGGGAGGAGGGGGGAATGGGAAGTTCGAAGGATAGAAACTTGATTGTCTGTATATTAAATTCCATAAATAACGCAACACCTGATGTGTGTTACTTATTTGTGATCCAGCATGGGCTAATTTAATAATATAACCTGTATGTTATGCTAAAATAAACTTATTCTGCGTGCTGTTCTAGATAACACACACACACGTTTGACTCTTCCTCCTTCCAACCTCTATATTAACCCCGCCCACGTTTATTAGAAGCGATTAAAGGGCCATCTATTAAAAGATAAGTGAACTAACACATTGCCTCAGGCCATGACAACAAGTTCTGTCGTAGACTGTACATTCAACCGTTACAAATTGAACGGTGAAGCCTGTGGGGTCTCGTTCCAGTCTAGGTGGTGAGACATGTGAAGCACTTTTAGCTGCAACCAGCCCCTGCCATCTTGCCTTCGCAGGATGCATGAGGCTTAGTTGCCCACTCACGGATCGAAGCAGCCCCATCTATGAAGCTGTCTTACTCCAGTGCTTTACTGTTTCAGCTCCTAGACTCGGACCCTTACTCCCAGAATGCCACCTATTGAGCAATGAACTCACTATAGGCATTATGCCCCTGTAGCCTATTATTCATACAGTGCTAATGAGGGTGAGGGTATTTATTTGGGGTTTCGGTGGGCTTTGTGGTAATGCGCTGATACTAGGTAGCCTACAGCAAAAATTGCATCCCAATAATATCTTCCCATTGACATATCGGGATTCGAACCCGGGTCCAATGGATTACCAGTCTAGTGGCAAGACCACTCCACCACACCTCATATTATATGTATAATATTGTATTGTTTACGTTCGATACTTATATAAATAGGGGCGTCGCCATTTATACTCTTGTCTCTACCCATGTTGATCATTCAGCTCATACGAAAATTGTATAAATAATGATATTGTTAATTATGATCAGTTGGCATTAATATGACGCAGATACGTAGTAGTGCAGCTAAGAAAAGAAAAATACTATATTAATTTTTCAAGACTTTGAAGTTTGCTTTTCTTTGCTATTCGATGTTTGGTTTAGGCCTAGGCTGAGATGAGGTTAACATTATTATTCTCTACCTACGTATTTAAAAGTCTTGTATTATTTGTTATTTTGGTAATATTGAGGATATTCATTGTGTATGCCATTTCGAGCCGTTTACACTTGCTTTGGCCCCTAAACTAAGACAAATATAACCTAAACCCGCTTCAAGACCTTTGTGTCCAGACATTCAATGAGTAGTTTATGGATATAGCTGTTTCTAAAAAAATAATACAGTTACTGTATAATTATACAGTATATCCATATATATTTTGTTCTTCTATATTCTTACTACTCCCTCTCGAGCATAGGCTAAGAGCCTGTACGTTCAACCGTACATTCAATGGTGAAGCCTGTGAGGTCTCATTCCAGTCTTGGGAGTGAGACATGTGAAGAACTTTAAAATGCAACAAGCCCCGCTATATCTTGCCTTCGCAAGATGCACGTGGTCTGGTTGCCCACCCATGGCTCGAAGCAGCCCCATCTCTGGAGCTGGCTCGCCCCTGTGCTTCACTGTCTCCCCCCCCCCCCCCCCTAGACTCAGACCGTCACTCTCAGAATGCCACCTATTGAGCAATTAACTCACTAGTTTCGGACTTACGAGGAGACCTAGTTTTGGACTTGAGCTTAGATCCAGTCGAGTGACCTGGAGGAGGGGGCTTTGAGCCTCAAGTAGGAGAAGAGGCTTCTCTCACATTTTCTGCCTTAGTCACAACTATTACTGGTATTTCGGTATTTTCCCTCCTAGAGCAACATGGATGGTTTCCCCTTCTCTTTTTTGGTCCTGATGATAGAGCACCTACGTGTAAAGAGGAGGTGTGACCAGAACCCTCCTGACAGGAATGTTTCCTAGGGAAGGCTTGTGGGTGGTTCAATTCCTTCTTATTACGTACTCGCTCTTGTTGGTGGTGTTATTACAAGTGGTGGCTGCTGTTGTTATGGTAGGCATTGTGGTTGCTTCTATTGCAGCTATTTTAACACTGTGCATTACAATAATATTTTCTATGGATGTTCTTTCGCCCTCTCTGGGCTTAATATTTAACTGAGAAGGTGTACAGACCAGATGGTGTTCCTCCTGATGTACTCAACAAAATGTCTTCCAGCTGACTTCCTGCCTAGGCAAACTCTTCCTTCTTTGTGCTTCCTCTACATCTTCCCTTCTTGCTAGAAGTTTGTTCTCATTCAACCTGTCCCAAAGAAGGATTATTGCTCTCAACCCTCCGAATATCACAGAAATTGCTATCTCTTGTATCTCTAAAGTCAAAAGTCTTTAATCTATTCTAAATCCTAACTTTCTATAGCATTTGTCTTACCAAAATCTACTTTAAGATCGTCAGTATGGTTTTCGTAAGGGTCGCTATGCTGGTGATCTCCTTATCTTACTAAATCCTGATCATCCTCGTTTCGGGCCATCGGTGAAAGCCTTTTCTATTTTGCTAGACATATTAAAAACCTTGGACAGAGTCGGGCAAAAATCTCTAATTTCTAAATTAACGCTACTCCTTTGGTTTCTAACCCTTTATTAGTACCATTAACTTTAGCTTCCTTTCTAGCCATTCCATAGCCATGGTTGTGAACGGCCATCGCTTGCATCCTCATCCTGCCAACTCAGTTGTTCCTCAGTGTTCTGTCCTGCCTCCATTTCTCTTTCTAAAATTTATTAACGATCTTCTCAACTGTACCTCTAGTCCCATCCACTTGTATGCTGATGACTACCTTACACTATTCAATTAGATATCCACAACGACCCATCATGCAATTACTCCAAAACTCATGTGTTTAAACCATAGCACGCTATCTTCTGATCTGCCAACTATTCCTGATGGAGGCAGAGAATATGTTGTTAGTTTCAACTTTCAATGCTTCCCAAACCCTATTTCTTCATTTATCTACCCGCCACAATCTTCCACATGACCATCACTTACTCTTCAACAATACATAAATCAACCCTTCATCTTCTCTCAATATGCTTGGTGCTTTTGTTATTCTTCTGACATTTCTTGGAAAGATTATATTAACACTCTTGCTAAAACAGCTTCTCAGCAGTTAGGTGTGCTCAACTGTGTCTGTGGATTCTTCAACCCTACACCGCTTCTTGCTCAGTACAGGGGCACAGTGCACCCATGTATTGAGTGTTGTTTGCATGTGATCATGAACGCCTGACGTAAAAATTAAAAATAATTACCCACCATTTATATATAGTTCCAGTTCTCACAAAACCAACTCTAATAAGTACTGCCTCTTATAATTTATAATCCTAGGCTCGTTTATTTATTATAGCCTCTATTCTGGAATACATTCGCGTATATATTCAGCACTGTGTTTTGCTTTGTTTGTATATTTAATTACAACCTCTATTATGGACTACATTCTAGCTGTATTATGACGATGTTGTACAGTTCAAGAAGTACCTGTGGTAGTAAAGGTTTAAGTGAGATAGTTCGAATCAAACTTAATACAATTGTTTAATAGTTGGCAGACTATAATGAAAATGATGTCATCGGCACTGAATTGCTTAACACATTAATTTACTCATACTCAGTGTGCACACATGTTGAGCCATTTTGGTTCAGAATGTGTAATGTACAGTATGTTGAACTAAAAGTAAATATATTTTATATTAATTTACAAAAATATAATGAGTTCAAGGGTATTGCATGTTTAATATATTTAATTATTTCCGTTGTCCTCATTATATCGTGTTCATTTCATTTGTCTTCCCTTTTTCTTTCCTCCTCTCCTCTTTATATTGTTCCTATTGGTTCACTATTTCCCTATAATATATTCCTACTCCTTCTCCTATGCGTCCTCGTTCTCATTTTCTTTCTCTGTATCCTCAATTTCGCGTCCTCCTCTCCTCTCATTCGCCCTGTTCTCGCTGTTCCCCCTCTTCGTCCTCGCTCTTATCCTCCCTTCTTTCTTCCACAGTGTTCATTTCCTCTACCTTGTCTCCCTTCAACTCTCCTCCTTCTCGGTGTGTTTGTTGGAAGTAGAACAGAACAAATAGATTTCCCGGGCTTTTTGTGTTTTGTGGCTGGTCTAATAGAATGTCATTATGGTTCCCACGTTTACTTTGCACATTGTTTATAGTGCTAACTTTGTTCATAATTTATGTATTTGCAGCTTGCCACTGTAGTAATGTATACCAGTAAACATGTTTATCTTCAAGCTAGTTAACATTTACTTGCTCTCAATACCATTATCATTTTTGTATATCAACCATATTTACCTGAGTCAATAAGTTTGAAGGTTGTCATTTTGGTGAGATGAAAACACTGTATTATTATTTGGACTTATTAATTACTGTGTTGTTCTTAAGTTGAACAATTTTGAACAACGCTAAATTAAATTAGGAATGAATTTGCTATTCCATTTCTAACTGACTTAAATAAATATTTGCTTAATTTTGCAAAAGTTTTTTATAGTGCAGTGCTCTGCACGAGAATGTGAAAAGTGAGGAAAGAGCAATATATATATATATATATATATATATATATATATATATATATATATATATATATGACACCGGTACAGAAAGTGTTAAACAGGGGAGTCCCTCTATTCTGTTTTATTATAGATACCTGCTGACTATTTCAACCCTTACAATACCAGTGATATAATTCTTATTAGATATCTACATTTAGACGAATTTAAGAAGCTTAGGAAGGAAGGCCCTTTAACCCCGACTGTACCGGCGCCGCCCTGGTAACTATATTCTGGTTAATATTAGACGATTATATTCAGCTTAAAAAGAGTCTCGAGCAATTAACAGGCTTCGAACCATCTCACTGAACCATTTTTGCTACCACATATCCTTTTTAAACGGCAAAACATCGTCTTAATATAGCAAGAGTAAAATTAAATAGACGTCGCCGGTTAATATATAAATCGACCAATAAGTAAACCATTCTCCCCTTAACCCCTTCTGTACCGGCGACGTCTTTCTAACTTATTTCTAGCTATATCTAGACAATTTTATGAAGCTTAGGAATGATATATGGTAGCTATAAAAATTATTATTTAAACACAGGAGTTGATAGGTTGAGGAAGTGAGTGATGGTTGTCCACAACTGCAGCTATGGAGAGGTCTGGAAAGTAATTAGAGACAAAGTCACAGACAGAGGAATAGAAACTGAAGGAGGGTAGTTTGGAATTAATGATTTGTGCCAGACTCTATCATAGGTATTCGATATGTCTAGCATAATAGAAAAAGTTGCGCCTTGGTTGTCACTTAGTTTTAGTTCATTGCAGCTCGACCTCTCGAAGATGCATCAACGACACTGTCTCCCTGTTTTGTCTCGGAGTACATACTCTCTCACATGACTTGTTGAATTTATTACTCAGTAGTACCTACTGAGTATTGTATTGATGTACCTATTGAGCCCTGTATTGTATATTTTTAATGTAGGCATGTTCATACAATGGCAATGTATTCAAACCAGCGGAAATATTCATACCATGGTGATGCATTTAAACCAGCATGTCGGTGAGCTTTGTAGGGATGCGTTGTAACTAATCACAGCACGCATTCCATCTAAATATTTTCCTTTGCAACAACAGGACTGGCACTCTGAACATTAAAGTTACCAGGTCGGTAGCAACACTATTCCATTACACCTACTTATGTACTAAGTATGAGGCTATAATAGAATCATTTGTGTATGCGTGGCAGCACTTTCAAGTAAAAGGTATGTATCGAATTATTTTTAAAATAACAACACATTCTCAGGCTGCAAGGAGGGCTTTCAAACTAAGATAATAATTTAGATGATGCAAGATTCCTTTGATTTTATCTGAAACATAAAGAGGTGGATTGATTTACCACCATAGATCCTGTATCATTACTGTTATGTTTCACATTTTGGATGCCTTCGTTTTAAACCACAATATTGACCATCCTATAATTTCACCAGGTACAGTACCATAGAGACCATCCATAACCATACTTTCTAGTTGACCATCTTGGGATGACTTCAATGGTTTCAAACAGTTAGCCGGAACCAAATTATCCTATAAGTTCACTACTATTTTGTGAAAGGTTGACATTGTATTTTGAAATAGGCATTATATTATACATATACAGTATATATATATATATATATATATATATATATATATATATATATATATATATATGATGTCCCCCGTGAGTTTTGTAAATATTTCCAGTAATAAGAGAATAACTTGTGTTAAGTAAAATACTAAGTATATTTAGGAGATGGCGTAATCCTACTCGGAGGTAATGTTTCATACCATACCAAGTCGTAGGAGTAAAATACAGCCACAAATAATCATAATCAAATAACTGCAACATTGAGTCACCACCATTTACCTAAATTTTGCATTCACCCATCAAAATAATTCACCCTGACATCTCACTTTGCCCAAAAGATAAACCATTTAGCCACTATAAATCGTTGGATCATACAGTATATTGGCCTGGTGCGGTATATACTCCGGGGGCATAAACCTTCAAACATATTCAAAGGCTTGGAGTGGTTTGTAATTGGTTTTGAACATATCCATTGCTACTGTGATTGTATTATGATATATGCTAACAAGATAAAATGCAATTTTTCAAATTTTTTTGATATGATAGGCACAATTAATACATAGATATACTATGAAGCAGTTCGCGTGCCGGCAACGCACGGTATAATCCAAGTTATCCATTGACCTATAGAAAAAGGTAATACCATTTATATGCAAACTGGAAACATATAGTATCGTATGTTATGTATGACAGGAGAGGTACTTGATTACGGTTGTTCAATACCCTGCTGAACAGAAAAAGACAGTATCTAGCATTGCTGTGGCAATAATTACCGTACATTTCCCGAATAATCGTAACCAATTTAGTTAAAATAGGACTTCAGAAGCTTAGCTATCAACCCTACTGGATTATTAAGCCAGTACACTGTAAGTCAAGAATAACGTCAGGACTGGAGCCTCTCTGCGAGAACCCCAGTCCCTTGGACCTCGTAACCAATGTATTTCTATCTCATAATTATGCTTTTCAACTGAACAATTTTAATTATCTCAAAAATATGGCGATTGCATCCAAAATTATAAGATGGCATATTTATGAAAGCGTATGATATAGAAAGAATAACAGAATGAATACAGAAGTATTTTTACATTAAGTTTGAAAGACCCCAAATCAACGTTCAATGAAACATGACTAGTTCATCTCACTTTAGAAGAGCCTGCGTTTAATGTTTGGCAGTGTCCGAAAGTCGCACATGAGCCAGTCGAGAATAATATTATACCCTTCTGCGAGTTGAAGTTATCTAATATTCACGTTTGCTCAATCCCTGAATTCAATGGCAGACCTTAAGGGTGATATATGTTAATGCTAACACTGAATGAACATGGACCAGCTGTGAATACGTATTGAAGACTACATTCACAGCTACAACCACTCCTACTACCATATCAAACATTCTATATACAGATCTCACCATAAATACAACACTACCTATGCACTTATCATCATGCATAATTATAGCATAGCTCTTATGAATTAATCCAATACATAGATCACCCTTTCCCTGTCAAATTAACAGCTCAGCATCACAGTCATCATTATAGTTCAAGAGCACATACGTAAAATGTAATCATTGAAAGGGTGGTCCATTAACTCTCTAGCCCAGGAGTGAACCGATGTTCCCAGTCTTTCTTCCACTCCACAAGTAAACTCTGGAATTATCTCCCTCAATCTGTCTTACGCTCATCTTACGACTGCTTCAAACTCGATGTGTCCAGATATTTTGTCTTTTATGCACCTTGATTTTGGCTTTCTAACATTCTTTCAACTTTTGAGGTAGGTGGGTATTGGGGTAAGGGGACTTGTTACTGGCAGCTTAGCATTTTGTCTCCTTCATACAATTGCAAAAACAAAATAAAAGTAAACCTAAACTATAAGTATACATTGCAAAATTATCCTACTCAACGAGACACAGAAAGAGGCGACGGAACGCGAAAGTTGTCCCGGACCCTAAAATTTGGAACTTTAAAGATTTCTGTTCAGGCTCTGTCTCGAGTCGGCCACCTCCAGCAATGGGGTATGTGCCTGAGTACATACATACATACATATGAATACATTATATACATTTAAATGTTCATAACATCTAAGCAAAGAAAGTTTAGTAATGCATTAAATGTGGTGAAGATGAACGTTCTATCTATCTATCTATTGCCTGACGCCGTGATCCCCGAAGGGGTGGCCACGAACGAACCGCCTCATGCACCTCTGTCCCCAGTCCGTCGACGCCCCTCCCCCCAACCAGCACCGCCTTCGTTCATATACTTCCTCACTCCATCCTTCCACCTCTATCGGTCTACCTCTCCCTCTCTTTCCCTCCACCTCGCTCTCGTACACCCTCTTAGTCATTCTCTCGCTTTCCATACGTTCCATATGGCCGAACCATCTCAAGTTGTTCCTTCACACTTTTCAGCACATCTACCTCCACACCACACCTCCTTCTTACTTCCTCATTAGTCTGTCTATCCCTCCATGTAACTGTGCACGCACTTCTTAAGTAATTAATTTCCACTGCTCTCACTCTTGGTCTGAGTGTCTCAACCAACGTCCATGCTTCGCTTCCGTAAGTCAGTGTCGGGATTACCACACTGTCATGCAAGGACTTCTTCACTTCCATACTGACCACCATATTTCTTGTTACTGCTTTCAGCGTTCCTACAACCCTCTTCCCCTGTTGTATCCTCTCCCGCACTTCTTCATCAATAGTCCCATCTTTACTCAACACACTGCCCAGATACTTAAAAGAGTTGACGATCTCCATAGCCTGACCGTTCAGCTTCACCTCACACTCTGTGACTTCACCCCTTTCGAAGACCATAACCTTGCTCTTCCCCGCATTTACCTTCAAATTCCGTTTTTCGTACACTGTTCCAAACACATTTACCAGACCCTGCAACTCCCATTCATTATCACTCATCAGAACTGTATCATCCGCAAACAGCAGTATAGGTAGCTTCCACTCAATTCCCTCCCTTTTCAGCGATACACCAACATCCACTGCTCTTGATAGTATTTCTTTCATGACTCCATCCATATATACAGTAAACAACCACGGGGACATCACACACCCCTGTTTCAAACCAACATTCAGGTCAAAGAACTCGCTCTGCTCACTCTCCACACGAACTGCCACCTTTGCACCCTCATACATGCTCTTCACTACTTTCAGCAAATTGCCATCTACTCTGTATATTCTAAGTACTTTCCACAAACCTTCTCTATCCACTCTGTCATAGGCCTTCTCCAAGTCCATAAAGGCAACATACACCTTTTGTTACTTCTCCAGATATTTCTCCACAACACCATTCAGGGTAAAAATCTGATATACATATCCTCTTCCCTTCCTAAAACCTCCCTGCTCGTCGCCTATCCATTTCTCCGTTCTCACTCTCACTCTCTCAATCACTACCCTACTGTATACCTTCCCTACTACGCTTAGAAGACATATTCCTCGGTGGTTACCACACACTCCTCTTTCCCCTTTGCCCTTATATAGGGGGACTATTATGCCAGTATTCCAGTCATCGGGTGCACTCCCCTTCTCCCATGGTAGTTTGCACATTTTCCATACCCATTCGATCACTATCTCACCACAATACCTCCACATTTCCCCACACACTCCATCTGTTCCTGGTGCTTTCCCCAACTTCACTCTTTTCATAGCTTCCCACACTTCTGACCTCCTGATCCCCACCTCCTCCTCTACTACTTCTCTTCTTCTCCCTCCCATACCATATCCAGCTATGTTTGCTGGCTCTTCATTCATTACATTTAGCAACTCGTTGAAGTACTCCCTCCATCTTTCGACTCTCTCTTGCTTCTCGGCTAGCATTCTCCCATTCTTATCTTTCACACCCTTACTGTTTCCCTTGCTACCTTCCCTAACTTTCTTGACTTCTTTCCAGAACAGTTTCTTACTCTCCCTCCATTTTACACTCAGATTCCTTCCAAATTCCTCATCTACTCTTCTCTTACTTTCCTTCACTACTCTCTTCACCACCCTCTTACTCTCCACGTACCTCGCTCGTTTCTGTCTCTCGAAATCTTTATTCCCTCTACTACCCAACCACTCTCTATATGCTTTCTTCTTTTCTTCCACAGCTATTCTCACCTCTTCTGTCCACCATGCTGTACCTTTCACTCCCCTCCCTCCACACACCTTCTCACATGCTGCAGAGATCTCATCCTTAAACACCTTGCTCATCTCCTCCACTTCCTCCATAACTTCCAGGTCGAACCCACCTAGTCGTCTTTCCACTGTTCTCCTGTACTCCTCCCTGACTTCCTCCTCCTGCAACCTCTCCACCCTCCTCACCATTCCACCCTCCTCTCGCCTCCCTCCAGCTCTCCTCACCCACTTCTTTTGTATCCTAACCTTAGCTACCACTACATAATGATCAGACAGACCCCCTCCAATACCCCTATACACCCTAGCATCCATCACAGGTTTCTTCATTCGTTCATCCACACATACATAATCAATCAATGACTTTCGTTCCACCACTGTCTCATCCTCCATCGTCTACACCCGTTTCCACGTGTACCTGTGGATCATTCTGTGTCGGAAGAAGGTGTTAGCTATCCACAGCCTCCTCCCCACACATACGTCCACAAGTGCCCTACCATTCCCATTCACCTCTGATGGTACCCCCCACCCTCCCACCACTCCCTCAACTTTCCTATCACCTACCTTACCATTCATATCCCCAATCAGAAATATTCTTTCGTTCTTGTCAAACTTCTCCAGGCACGCCTCCACATTCATCCAGAACTCCTCTTTCTTTCTTTCAAGTTTATCCTCTGTCGTGGCATACACACACACATTCACCCACGTTTGCATTCCTACTTTCATTCTCACCCACACAATCCTTGAACCCACAGACCCATACTTTCTTACACATTCCTTCCATTTGCTACTTACAAACAAACACGCACCTTCTCTCGCTGTTCCTTCGCTCACTCCAGCACACACACTCATTCCACACTCCCACTCTCTCACATCTGAACCTTTCCATTTGGTCTCTGTCATTCCACATACATCCAGCCTGGCATTCACTAGCACTTCCAGAACCTCTCTCTCTTTTGTGCCATCATTCATGCCACTAACATTCCATGTAGCCATTCTCAGAATGTCCGAAGGAATGTCCTTAGTCGGTCGTGGTTCGTCAACATAGGTTCCGTCCGCATCCGAGGCTGTTCGTCCGTTTTTCTTTGCTTAAGTTTTTTTTCCGGGTGGGGGTCGCAAGCCCACCGACCCAACCTCTTTAGTCGCCTCTTACGACACGCAGAAGGCACGTGGGGCATATTCTATTCCCTTACCCCCAGGGGGTAAAGTTATGATCATAATATATTCCATTAAACATTTTAAACTTATATTAATTAACAAGGAACTGTGATATTAACAAATGCAGGGCACATTATATAATTACTTACATTAATAACTATACGCTGATGAATCACACTGTTTTGCATATTAGGGGTCAATTATTAATTTGTTCTTACTAGTGCGCCATAAATAATTTGGAAGCGATTCTTTAGAATTAGTAGGCCTATTATCTACAGTAAAATGTATGTGTAACGACCCCAAATGTGTATGTTACTAAAACATCTTTATTAGGAATAAATATAATATTCAGTATTTATTCAGGACACACACACACACACACTCATACACACTCACTATAAAGATAACTAAACCAAATGTGAACTCAATATTCCAGCTGTGAACATGGCAGTGTAATAACAGTGACAGTGAATGTATGTACACGACCTAATCTAGAAAATCACAAGCTGAGCCCGACCTGTATAGAAATTATAGCTCCTGATGACACAGCAGAAGGTGAATGTCTTATCCAGTTAAATATAAACGCACATAAGGAGTACACAGGAGTATAAAGGAAATCAAGCAACAACAAATCTTGCGACCCCTCGAAGTTAATTGCCCTCTAAGTTACTGCTGTTTAAAGTGCCCAACAGTTTCTGAGAGAGGATATGATAAAGTATGAATTCAACTAGGTTAATAAAATAGCAATATAATATTAACTATACTACTGATCCTTCTACTATTTCCAATTGGGGCAGATAAAACCTTGTTGCTATTAACCCAGAAGCTGCGGGAAGACTCTTAAGAGTTTCCCCGGGCGACTGCGGGAAGACTCTTAAGATCCTGGGCCTAAAAAAATCCATTTAAAACACCCCAAAAAAACTTTAACCTTTTTTTTATTTTTTTATTTTTTTTCCCTGGGCCATGCCAAATATCACTCTTCCACATCCCCTCCTTCCCCCCTCCCCTCCTTCAATTATCACCTATTTTCCCTGTTATTCTCTTATTCTGTGGTCTATTTTCGTGCTAACATTAGCGAGTTGCTATCAGGGCGTTGTCATCAGTGTTACCAAGCGTGGGAATTAGGGGAGAAGTCAGGAAGAGAATTGAGAGGTACTAACAGGGAAAATAGGTGATAATTGAAGGAGGGGGGGGGGGGGGGTGGAAGGAGGGGATGTGAAGGAGTGATATTTGGCATGGCCCAGGGGCAAAAAAAAAAAAAAAAGGGTTAAAGTTTTTTTTGGGGCTTTTTAAATGGATTTTTTTAGGCCCAGGATCTTAAGAGTCTTCCCGCAGTCGCCCGGGGAAACTCTTAAGAGTCTTCCTTCCAGTGTCTCTCAAAGCTTTGTGAGTGGAAGGTTGGCTCACACTCACTCACACACACTCTCGCTTTCATTTCGCGATTTTGACCAGCCAAACACTGTTTCCACTTGTTTTATTGTTGTAACTGGTTAATATCTTCATATTAATGCTAAAATAGGCGCATATGAATAAGTATTAACGATATTTATGGTAAAATAACGATGTTAGTGATGGGAACAGCTCAAATACATGCGCACAGGCGAGTGGTGTCTCATGCCCCCCATGCGTAGCCGAGAAGTTAATGTTTCCAAAACTTAATTTCTTCATCTATCTACCCGTCATGAACTCCTAGAGAACTATCCCTAATACTTCAACAATACAAAAATCAACCCTTCAACTTCTCTCAGTATTCTCGGTGTCTCCTTTGCTTCTGCTCTCTCTTGGAGGGACAATATTACCACTCTTGCTAAGGCGGTCTCCCAGAAGCTGGGTGTGCTTAACCACCTCAAGGGGTTCTTTACCCCTTCACAGCTTTGTGCTCTGTACAGGGGCACAGTGCATCCCTTTATTGAGTGTTGTTCACATGTGTGGGGAAGATCCTTTCACACATCACTTCTAGACAAAGTAGAAAGGAAAGCCTTTCGTATCATTAACCCCCGTCCACTCACCGACTCACTGCAATCTCTCTCTCTTCACCGCAATGTTGCATCTCTCTCACTATTCTATCGCTACTACAATAATCAGTGTTCCTCAGAGCTCTCTCAGTGCATAAAGCCTCCTCTACGTCTTGCAACACAATCCCCCACCTACTCTGTGCAACTCTCCAACCCAAGAGTGAAACAATACCCCCAATCTTTCTTCTATTCAACAGCTGAGCTCTGGAACTCTCTCCCTGAATCTATCTTTCCCTTATGTTATGACTTAAATTGCTTGAAACTCTGTGTCTCCAGACATTTTGGTTCGAGTATCCCTTGATTTTGGCCCTGTCATTCTTTCAACTCTGCGGGAGGCACTCTTCACAGGCAGTTTTTCCTTTGGTCTCCCTCATCCACATAGACACAACAGAAAAAAGGAATACTTTCATTAATTTACAAATGCAGTCATCCGTGGGTTTTGGGCAAGATGCTTGTCTAGGCGAACTTTAAAAGAATGAACGGGAACGGTGTTGCAGTTTATAGAATATCAGGCAAGCCCATCCCACACGTTGACAACTTGATTAAAGAATAAGTTCTTAGATTTATGCGAGTTAAATTATTTTACAAATTATTTGGTAACCATTTCCCCTTGTGTAATTTGACTGATTAATTGTAAATACTTACTGTTAGTCCGGTAGCCATGGCGCTGCACCTTGTTTTGTCGGATAATTTTTGTTTGTTTGCTGTTTCTTGTAGCTTGGGGGTACCTCTTCAAAATACAGGAGGGTGCCCAGTGGGCACCCTTGGGCATTTTGAGATATTAACCCCATAAACACCAAAATCACAAAAGAAACGTGATTTATTATCAAGTCCATCACCAGAGATGTCAGGGAGACAGTGGTCAACAAAAATCATCTCCTCCTGTCAACCAAACTACCAGCCCAGAAAGTTGTCCTGTCATCCATTGAAAACAAAAAAAAACTGAACAAATTACTGTGTGAGGAACTGAGCAAAGACAGGCTATTTCATCTACGGAGCACAAAGAAGCACAAGTTGGTGGTGACAGGTGAGGACCCATGTTCCATCGAGATCAGGATGGAAGAAAGACGGGACAGATATGATCTAGAAAATCAGCAGGAAGAAGCTGACACCATCATCGTCCAACAAGTCCTGAGGTGTGCTGGAGAAGCCCATCACATCACTGTGGTTTCTGATGACACAGATGTGTTTGTCCTCCTCCTTCACCATTACCATCAGACAGGACTGGATGTACCACTAATCATGGATTCCCCCCGCAAGGACAGAACAATAGTGGACATCAAGTCAACACTGGCCAAGCAGACACAAATTGTCGAACACCTTTTACCAGCCCATGCCATATCAGGATGTGACACTGTAGCATCGTACTATGGGTTGGGAAAAGGCTCTGTCATCAAAGCCCTGAAAGCTGGTTATGACCTATCAGCCATTGGCAACATGGATGTACCATTTCAGCAAGTCCTTGAACAAGCCACTGCCTTCATCTCATCCTGTTATGGCATAACAGAGAGCACGGACATGTCCCACACAAGGCTACTTGTCTGGGAAAAAAAGAATGGGAAAGGACATATGTCTGCACCAAATCTGGCTGCTCTACCACCAACAAAGGAAGCATTCCTTGAAAATGTTAAGAGGGCCCACTTCCAAGCGTACTTGTGGCGAAATCTCGATGTGAATCAGCTACCAGCACTAGACCCAGAGGAATTTGGATGGGAAAAAGACACCTGTAACAGGGCACTGATCCCAATCCACCTACCAGAAGATGCCAAACTTGTATTGTATTGTTTTGTAGATGTTTAGGTGACAATCACCACGGTCGATCTGGGGATCCGCCGCTGATGAGCTCGTCCTGGAATCTTTACGACTCTGAATCTTACGATTCTTTACAGGATTGAACATGCCATTTTTATCGGCAATAGCTCAGAGAAGAGTGTTGAGAGGGGAGAAGGGGTGTTGGAGGGAGAGGAAGGTGTTGGAGTGGCTTTGTTATGTGTGTTTTGTCTGTATACATCGTCAGGATGTCCCTTGACGGGGTGCAAGCATGTGAAACATGCTAGGACGTACTACCGCACCCACTAAATGTCCGCCGTGGCAGGGATTCGATCCCGGGTCTTTCAGATTCACACGCGAGCGTGCTCACCACTTGACCACCACGGCCTGGGACACTTGTCCCAGACTACATCCTGAAGATGATCCGGTGTGGCTGCAAGAGTGAGACCCCTTGTGCTTCCAAGAAGTGCAGCTGTAAAGAACATGGTTTGCCATGCACGATGGTCTGTGCATGTTTCAGGGTAGGATGCTGAAGATCCTAAGTTTTGGGCATGAAGGGGTTAATATCTCAAAATGCCCAAGGGTGCCCACCTGGCACCCTCCTGTATTTTGAAGAGGTACCCCCAAGCTACAAGAAACAGCCAAAAAAAAAACTTTATCCGACAAAACAAGGTTCATCAATAAATCAGGCTATGGCTCCCGGACTATGTAGTTTAAATTGTCAATATCTCTGATGATCTTGAAAACTTGAATTAAGTCACCGCTAATCGCTTACTGTACCAGCGACTTGCGTTGACCTTCCGTAAAAAAGTCACTCGCCAGTACCAGTGACAGACGACGTCCGTCTATAATATGCAGTCATTGTAACTGCCAGTATGCAGCGGTAGCTTCTACCATGACTTGTAAGCGCTGCTCTGAGGCATTGGCAACACGAAGCGGAAATAGAAGAAGTCCGGCTCGTGGGAGACTCGATGATACGTGGTCAGCTCACAGAGTTTTGCGCCAGAGCACCTAAGACCAGGAAGCGTTTTTGTATCCCTGGTGGTGGTGTGGACGACGTAGTTGCTGCAGTTGACGAAGTATCTAAGCTGGCCCCTGCTAATACAATGTACGTCATCCACGTTGGATCCAACGATGTGCAGCGAACCCGGTCGGAAGATTTGCTTTTAAAGTACCAGCAGCTGATCAAGTCGTTTAAGGAGAAGTCATCAAGGATCATCGTCTCAGGAATCGTCCCCCGGCTTGGTGTAGAGAGCCGATTTTACAACATAGCCAGCAGCACAAATCGTTGTCTAGCAAACCTCTGCAGGAAGGAAAACGTGGGATTCGTCGACACCTGGGACAATTTCTACTACGATGACTATTTGTTTTCGGACGATGGAGTTCATCTGAACCAGGTGGGAGCAGCACGTTTTGAGTGTCTTCTCAACGATGCGGTGAAGGATTTTCGGAGAAGAAATCGACTCGGCACAGGACAACCAGGAAGGAGGACCGAAGACAGCGAGGGCGGCAACCTGCGAAGGAATTAAATGCTAATCTGTCAAGAACCGCGAATTTGGATAAAGCTCCACCAACACGACCCAAATTCAAAACCGCCAGGGATAACGACCAAGGACGATGTCAGCCATGAATGTAAATGTAGATCCGATCAGAACCAAAAATTTGATTAAAGAACGTTCTGTGAGTTCTAAAACCGCAACTTTAAAGGTTTTCTATGCAAACGCTCGTAGCATACGCAATACATTTTCAGATTTAGAGGAACTAGTGTTTACTGAAAATTATGATGTGATTGGTATAACAGAATCTTGGCTCAATACAGTAGATAGACTTTTTAGCAGAGTATTCACTTCCCGGTTATGTAATGTTTGAGAAAAGCCGAATAAATAAAAATGGAGGTGGCGTTTTATTTTATATCAAAGAAAGTCTTAACCCGACCCTCTTGTCAAAACCTCAAATTGTGAAAGTCGACACATCTTTTGTGCTAATAAAGAATAATAAAGGTACAAAAATAATACTTGCATTAATATACAGACCTCCAGCTCAATCAGTGCAAACTGACCGAGAAATTTATGAACAAATTGCAGATGTAAGTAACTCACAAGATACCGTATTTTTTGGCGACTTTAATTTACCTGTGACCAAGTGGGGCGATACTCTTACTGCACACTCCGGACATGACTTGTATACGAACTTGCAAGAGAGTTCGCTTTATCAATTTGTTCGAACACCGACCCGTGGTAATAACGTTCTTGACATTGTACTTGCAACAAAAGAAGAATTAATAGAGAATTTGAATGTTGGTGATGAATTCAGTAACAGCGACCATCGTACAATAACTTTCACTTTAAACTTTACTAGTAACGAACCAAATAGTAGCATCGAAAAAGTCCCTAATTTCAAGAAAGCAAACTTTCATAAACTTAGAGCTATGTTTAAAGAAACTGACTGGAGCTTTTTAATTAACAATAATGACATAAATACATCTTGGAAGTTATTCGAAACCACTTACCTAAAAGCAATGCAAGACTGCATACCATCGAAAATACGGCGTCCAGGCCATAATAATAAGCCCAAATGGTGGAATAAAGATATTTCAAACTGCCTGCTTGCTAAAAAATTGCTAATGATAGATTAAAATCCTCACAAAATGACGAAGAACGGGTGAAATTTGTAGAGCTACGACGCAAAGCCAAAAAGTTAATTAAGCAAAGTAAAAAGACCCTAGAGTTACATATTGCGAATCAAAGTAAAACAAACCCGAAAGAATAATATAGTTATATCAGAAATAAAAAAGTAGTTACTTCAACTGTTGGACCGTTAGTCGATGAAAATGGAGAATACACCAAAGACGAAGTACAAATGAGTAATGCCCTCAATACCTTCTTTGCATCAGTTTTTACAACAGAAGACCTCAGTGATATCCCTACACCATCGTCGATTAAGATTGATAATTCAGATGTTCTAAGCAATATCACCGTTACAGAGAGAGAAGTATTGAATTGTTTAGATAAACTCAAGGTAAATAAAACGCCTGGACCTGATACAATCTCGCCTAGACTTCTAAAGGAAGCTAAGGATGAGCTCTCCAAACCACTGACATTACTATTCAATAAATCCTTGCAGTCTGGAACTATGCCTGATCAGTGGAAGATAGCCAACGTAACACCGATATTCAAGAAAGGCAGCAAATCCCTACCCAGTAACTATCGTCCAATTAGCTTAACCTCAGTTGTATGTAAAATGCTAGAAACGGTCATAAGAGACAGACTCGTAAATCACTTAGAGGAAAATAACATACTTAAAGATACTCAACACGGCTTTTGTAAAAAATGTTCCTGTTTAACAAACCTCTTAGACTTCTTCCACGATATCCTCAACCTCTACGATGAGAGTAAAGCTGTAGATATTATATACCTTGATTTTCAAAAGGCCTTTGACAAAGTTCCCCACAAACGTTTACTGCTAAAACTAAAAGCGCATGGAATACAAGACGGTGTGTTGAAATGGATAGAAAATTGGCTCAGCGACAGAAAGCAAAGAGTAGTCATAAACGGTAAGGCATCTAAATGGACCAATGTAAGTAGCGGGGTACCCCAGGGATCGGTACTAGGACCAATTCTCTTTCTAATTTACATCAACAACATAGATGAGGGTCTCACCTGTACAATCTCAAATTTTGCTGACGATACACAAATTGCAAATAGCGTACTCTCAAATGATCAAGTTGACGATATGCAACACAATCTAGATAAATTGTCACATTGCGCCCAAATTTGGCAAATGAGTTTCAATGCGGATAAATGTAAAGTACTACATATCGGATACCTAAATGAGAAAGCAAACTATTCGATGAATGGCACTCAGCTTAAGAATGTAAACAGAGAAACCGATCTGGGAGTAACAATATCGAGTAACCTAAAACCGAGTCAACAATGTTCAGAAGTTGTTAAGAAGGCAAACAAAATAATTGGCTTTATAGGCAGATCATTTGAGCATAAATCCAAAGACGTAATCCTAACCCTTTACAATTCCTTAGTCCGCCCTCTTCTGGAATACTGCGTTCAATGCTGGTGCCCTTATTACCAAAAAGACATAAACAAGCTAGAACGAGTTCAACGTAGAGTTACCAAAATGATACCTAGCCTAAAGAACAAACCATACGAAGAGCGTCTTGGAGAATTAAATCTATTTCCTTTAACCCAGCGCAGATTAATTTAAATTCCGCCTAGACAAATATCTCGCATCAAACCCGCGACTGACTGCATTTGTAAATGAATAACTTTATTTTATCCTCCCCTCAGTTACTAACCCATATGTCCCCTACTAACTTCCTAGTCCTGCCATGTTAGTGGCAGGGCAGTAGTTCCCTTTCCAATGTTCCCTTACCCACTCTAAACCACTGTTTGGACACTTGATCCTCAGTGTTTTGGAGGACAAGCAGCCTAGAAGGGTCACTAGATATGTTGTTGCTTGATTTTCTTTGTACTTTGTACTTCTCAGCTTGGTTGCAAGATTCCACAGGCTGGTTGGGTCAGTGCTTCTCCAACTTTTGAAGTGGAATGGTATTCTCTCTTGCCTCTGAAGCCATTTTGGCCATACTGCCTGGTACTGGAGGGTAAATTTATGGTAATACCCTCTGGTACAGTATTAGTTAAACTCCTCCTATAATAACAATCTGAACGTAATTCTTTTGTAAAATTAAACTTGGAATGATATATTATATCACAAAGTTTATGGGCCAAATTGATCACCGATATAGTTAGCTAGTTTTAGTTAAAATAGGACTTCAGATGCTGTCAACCATTCTGGATTATTAATCCAGCACACTGGAAGTCAAGAATAGGAAGACATTTTTTTAGTAACATCTGCAGATATAATTTACACTTCCCTAATATATATATATATATATATATTAACTTCTACCTGCGAGCAAAGGCTTTGAAGCCTGTAAATTCAACCTCTCAACACAGTGAAGCTAGGATGTCTTATTCCAGACTATGAGTGAGACATCAAGACAGTTTGAGTGATCTCACCTTCGCAGATCCACGACACCTGGTTGTCGGGTCCGACTCCTCGAAGCTGCATCCTGCATGCCGCTGTCCCGTCTCACAGTTTCAGACCCTCTCGCTCTTAAACGTCACCTTTTGAGCTGTTTATGTACTAGGCACTGCCCCCATAACATATTCTGAATTTGGAAAAATGCATACAATGCTAATTTATTTGAAATATGAGGGTATATTTATGGTGTGTGAGTGGGCTTTGGAATGGTGCACTGAAATTAAGTACAGCACAAATTCCATTCCAATAATATCTTCTCATTGACACATCAGAATTTGTACCCAGACCAGTCCAGTAGCAAGACAACTCCACCATGTCTCCCCACATATATGACAATACATACAGCCAACACTACTGTTAACCCACTAGGCACCAGAGCCGCAGCATATGCGTCGGCAATGTATGTAACATTAAACCCCAGAGCCGCATAGGGTGCGTCGGCATTGTCGCCCTTATTTACTATTGTCCTATGGTAGCTAGAGGATTCCAATTTGTATGGGATATACCTTATGATGTTGCCGAACAGTGTCAATACTTGGCAACCCCCAAGTCCAGCCGCGGTATGGAGTGGGGAGAGAGAGGTGTGGGAGGAGGGGGGAGGACAGTTGTCCCGTTTATCTACTCTTACGGTTAACAATACTAATAGTTATTTATGGATCAATGGTTATCAAAACATAAACTTTCCTAGCACGGTGAGGATCTGCAATGAGACAAGGAATATAATGGCTGTATTTTTACCTCGAAGTTAATTCACAAAATAAGGTCAGTAACTCTCATAAGAACCTATATTATTATCAAAGTCGATCAGTGGAAGTCTGTCATTTAGCTACTCACTGGGGGTACACTTAGTGCGAAAATAGACAGAGTTAATCTTGCTGGACTCTATCTTATTTAGGCACCTCTGCACTGGTGAGAATTTAGGCAGAGTCGATGCTTATGGACTCTGTCGTTTTTAGCTTGTTTATACCTTGTTTCTTGGTGTAGTCTTTATTGTGAGTTTTCAATATTTTCTCCTAAATAAACACTTGAAGATGAAGCATGGGATGAGTTGAGGTAACAGCTAGACGGTCTTCTGGTTCTCCATTGGGTCGTCCAGGTTGGCCTGCCGTGTGGATAAGTTTTTTGGGATACAGATGGCTTGGCTGGTTTTGGATCTTAACACCTTACGGGCGGCCTATGCGGTATATTTATGTGTACCGCCCAGCGGGGTGTTTTTAGCCAAAATAGGGCTGTTTACGTGATCATTTTCATGCCTAAATAAGACCCAGAACGTAAAACAAGTACCTATCCCTGAAAGGGCATAAACAGAGCTTTCGAATGACACCATAACGATCCTTGTATGATGGATAGTTTTCTTGCAATAACCGTGCAACGCGAGTGCAAAAAGCAGGTAATTCGGTACTTTCAGTACATAATTGAGTATGTAGCGAGTGAGAGAGGGAGGAGGGAGCTGAGATTTGTGTCAGTAGGTTCGCCGCGGTGGTCTGGAGCAGTCATACGCTCGCTAGTCTCCTGCCACCACTTGTCTCTCTCTCTCAGCCACATTACGTGCTGAAATTGCCACTCGAGTTATGTCGAGCGCCGCCACATAGTCCAGCTTTATTTAACTCGACTTAAGTGGTGGGCCGCTTTTTAAGGGTTAAATGATAGTACCTTAATGTCATCACATCGGACGAACGCGAGTAGTTGTATCCGGACATGTCTGGGACTACAGTTACTTGTCTACCCTGATCGTTATGCTAATCGTTAATGAAGTTCCGTTTTGGTACTCTTAAATTAGGGTTTTTAATACAATGTCTCTAGTGTCATGACACAGTGACAACGTATCAGGCTAACGCGAGGAGATAGCAAGATCATGACCTTTACTAATTCGCTCGATCTGCCACTGACCGTTATAAGAGGTTCAAAGTACTCGGGGGCGGTGTTGAAACATTTTAATTGCAAGTGTCCGCTACCATGGCGTTGGACAGATTCACTAAGAACTTCTATATGCAGGGTGCCGATATAACGGTATCTCGCAAAGCCCTAAACTAGTCGAATGACCTTATCATGGTAAGTATCTCTCGGTAGTTTTTTTTAGAATGCGGATTTAATAAGAGAAGTAAGGTGGGGACATGTCTGCGAGTTTATACTTCTAGTACTAAATGGTGCAGCCTATTATGGATCTTATTATTATTACGTATACCATGGTATGTGACAATAATAATTCCTCAATAGGGAAAATAACTCTTCAGACCTTTAAGAGATATTCACCATGGCTTCAATCAATGCTCTGTTTGAATGGGAGGGTAATTTTAGGGCTAGATTTCTAACATGCCAGTTCATCAAGCCCTAGAATTACTTGCCCTATTCAGGTTTCGTCGGAGTAGTGACGATTTCCGCTGAGATGTCCCAGGGCAGGTGTGCGGGGGTCAAAAGGTCATAAGTCCAGGGGTGGCGCATCCAGGGGGGATTAGGAGAACCCTTTTGAAGTTTGCGGGCAGGTTAGTCGGCTTCTGGGTGGAAGAAGGGCGCCAGTATCTTCTCTCAAGATGGTGATGTTGGTCCTTTTGTCCCTGACTGAACATTATCTTCTTTCTGGGAGCCTTGTGGTGTTGTGGTGTATTGGTGATAGTCTTGCCTGGTGTTACTGGTATCTCCGGGGTGATGGTGGCAATTCTGGCGTCTCGTCTGGTGTTAATAGCGGGTGTAGGGAATTTAGTTGTTTGATAAGATGTGTAGATTTGGTTTTGTTGGTTCTCTCGTACACGTGGTTTTGGTTGTTTGTTATCCTTCGGTGTTGGAGATGTGTTTTCCTTCTTCATGTGCAGGTCTGGTCTGGTATGTTTCTTTCTGTCTCCTCTGTTGATGATGTGGAGCAATTTGGGTATTCTGGGCATCATGTTGATTTTAGTATTCGTAGTTTCTGCTTTCGTTGTTATTGTGTTTGTTTTAGTTACTCCTTCTACTCTCCTATTTCGTTTTCTCTGTTGAATCTGTCTCCGTAGTTGGTTTGTTTTAGCTTCCCTTTCTTCTGAGTTCTTCCTTTTATTTGTTGTGTGTGTCTTCGATAATCCGGTTATTTTAATATTCTTCCTTAGAACAAAAATATTCATTAAACAAATTTGCAACGTTGTAGTCGCCTATTACTGTCTGGTCAGTATTCATTAGCGGTCCTATTCCAGTTGTAATTTTCCTATTACTGTTAACGTAACCGTAATTTTGTTTAGATTTGTTAACACTTTCCTTTGTTACCTAACTTTCATAATTGCGCTGTTATGTGCTAAGAAGTAATGTTTTCCCTTTGTTTCTACTTAGTTTGTATGAAGACTCCTGTGGTGGGTAAATTGCACAAACTATTCAGACTGGTACACCGGGAATATTGCATATCATTCAGGTCACCACAGTTTACCTCCCTCAATAGGTCGCCACAAATGTCTTCTAATTCCAGATTGCTATTCATACTGCTATGTGAACAATGTTAAGGGGGGATGGGGGGGTTTCTGGCTTCCCCTTCTTCCTAATGTTTAGCCCCATTAGGTTTCAGATGTTATTATGTTCGTTCCATTAGTTTGGAGATTTTATGACTTTTCGTCCCATTTCTTTGGCATTATTAAGAATGTTCATACCATTAAGGTGTGGATCTATTCCTGGCGAGCGATAGCGAGCCTGTAATTCAAGAGTAACTGGCCTTCGGCCAGGGCATTTTTCTATACAAATATTTACAATTTTATCTTGTTTTCTTAAGCTTGATGGAGGTCTAGGGAGGAAACTAAAATACACCAATAAAAAAGGTAAATAAATCCGTAAATATATAAGCCCATCCCCCTTTAAAGTCTGTAGAAGACAACATGTCTCATCCTGGCCAGAAACTGAACCCCGAATATTCCGGCTGTGAGCCGAACGCGCATATTTGAGCCACCAAACTCTTGCTATACAGTAGTTGACGAAGTGCTGTAGGACGTTATTCTTCTCCTAAAACTAATATTATTTCTTAGAGCCTAAGTCATGATGTTGGATCCTCATCTTTGAGTTTGCAGAATAAGTCAGCCATTGTATATTATATATCATGCTTCTCGTGTGTTCACATATTTGTATCCTCCTCCCGATGCTTCTTCAAGGACTGTTGTTCTATTTTTACCTCTTCACCCTCTGAGCTTGTATAAACTCGGGATACACGAGAGGTCGGAATCATCTTGGGTTTCGTTTTTCTCTCTGACTGTTTTGTTTTACAGTAGCCGTGTCTACAATTTAGTTATTTTGTTTTAAGTTTCAATACCTTTTTTTGCCTGTTATACATTATATTGCCCGTGTGTTTTGCCTGTTATACATTATATTACCTGTGTTTTTCATGAACATAATTTCTATTCTCTTGTTATTTTCAGTTTATGTTAGTAATTATTGATTATAAAAACCTCAGTTGTGTTGGATAATCAGCTCAATCCTTACATATTTTTCATCTTCCTCCCTCTCTGAGAGACGTAACAAGATATAATGAAGAGGGAGAGAGTATGAGTTGTATGGACTGAGCGTAACATATGAAATATAACAACAAACCAACCAATAATTACGAGATATATGGAATAAGTTTTAAGGTAAATCAAAACAAGTATCGTCGAATATATAGAAACATGACCTATCCTCAAATGAAAAACAACATACTATATATATATATATATATATATATATATATATATATATATATATATATATATATATATATATATATATATATATATATTAGGATTAGTTAGTTAACATAAGGCTTCAGAGGTTATCAACCATTCTGGATTATTTAGCCAGTGCACTGTATTATTATTTTGTATTATTTTGATAATGGGGTATGTTTCTCCTATGAATTCTAGACTACAAATGTCTATTAAGCCACAAACTATAAACAATTACCACCTATTTCAAAATCCATGTCAATACACAATTAAATAGAATAACACTAACATAAACAGTTCCAGAATATGCATAATTTGTAGAATCAACTCCTTGTGATTAATATATATGTTTTGTTTAATTTAAAACAACAGAGGAGGAAAGCAATTATAGGATATAGAGAAGAATGTTAATAAGACTGTCACACTTTCCTAGAGATATTACTTCATCTGTCTTGGAGACTATGGAGGGGACTAGGATGCATATACACAAAATGCACAATATACATGTTTTGAAAGATACATTTCTGATTTACATAATTCCATGTTTTCAGACAAATTACTTTGTCTGAAAACGTGAAATTATGTCAATCACAAAATTTAAATACAAACTCAAATGTTTTTAGAATATTCTATGAATTGAATCAAATATGAAGAACGATATAAAAGTGAGAGAAAAATTAACGCAAACATAATATACACATAATTAATGGCACGTACAAAATCGAAAATATACTAATAAGCTTTTGGAGAGAGAGAGAGAGAGAGAGAGAGAGAGAGAGAGAGAGAGAGAGAGAGAGAGAGAGAGAACGCACCTGTTTCAATTTCCAATATAAAATGCAGACTCTAATTTAAACCGATTTCTATTCGAGTCGGACGCTCTTACATTTTTGAGGATGGACTGAAGCTGAAACAAGACAAAAAGAGGATCGTGAATAGAAACTGGAGACAAATAGTTATGCATTGTTAACGGAATCACCAACAGTAAAGGATGCGATCAGTGAATAGCATGATCATGCACACATAATTGTAACTGTTACCAATTAAGGTTAATGTTTATACTAAAGAGGAAATGGGCTAATGAGTTGACAGGATTTTAATTATTAATCACTCCCCACCCCCCTCTCTCTCTCTCCTCTTAACTTTCTCCCTCATTACCATCACCACCACAGAACCACACTACCACGAAATATATCACCATTAACAATAATATTAAAATCATCACCAGCGCCTACCTACCATTACCGCCACTACCACAACAACCAAAACAACCTCCACTTATTACCCTAGAAGGGGAAACCGGGGTCACCACGACCCCGAAATATCGTGCGCGGGCTTGTTTCTTGGTGTTGTGGCGTGACGCGGCCCGGTAGCCACGAGTTTGGGTGAGGGAACGGCAGTCTACACCCACCGCTCATCATGTGCACACCTACAAGCCCGAAGCTCCGCCCCTCGCAGCCCTACCAGCCCGTTTGGGTCATATTGACCCGACCATTCCCCTTATAAGGTAAGCATTTTCGTTCTCGATTTGTTTGGTTTCGTGCTTGTGCAAGCTATGTTGACGGATAGATTTATGGTGTATTATGCTTATATGATTGACATATATATTCCCCAGCTTCCCATAACAATTTCATAGGCATTTGACCCCAGGAACTATTTTTTATGAATATTTTTCCTAATTCTGGATTTTCTTGCTTTTGAATAGTCCCGCCATGGCTGACCCCAAGAACCTGTCGAATGAACAAATAGCGTCCCTGCTCGACCAACTCGACACCACCGAGGATGGCGACATCGAATTCGTCGACTGTGGTTCTGATGTGACCATTGAACCCATTCTAGAGCCCATGGGAGATCTGTATGAGCCTGATTATGAGTCAGAAGACGAGGATGATGAGGCCGATAGACGGGGACCTGCCTACCCCTATGACGAAGACGACCCCCCATCCCCCGTCGTGAACCCACCCTCACCAAACGACTATGACTCTCCCTCGCACTCCCCACGTGCTAGCACACCATCTCCAGAGGCCACAGCCCCTCCTGCAGCCCCTGCCACCCCTCCTGTAGCCCCTGCCGCCCCTCCTGCCGCCCCTGCCACCCCTCCTGCAGCCCCTGCCACCCCTCCTGTAGCCCCTGCCACCCCTCCTGTAGCCCCTGCCGCCCTTCCTGCCGCCCCTGCAATTGACCCTCTATACATGTTTCCTGTGCCAGGAGACACGGTGCTGTCCATTGACGGCCTAACAGTGTGGACCAAGAAACCGCCAGGACCACCACGAGTGTCCAAGCGGAAGAGGTCCTCACAGGCATACGTGGAGGGGCCGACACCGGACACCTTCTTAGCAAACACTGTGCCCGATATCTTCCTGCTGTTTTTGGATGAGACCATGTTAGCCCGCATTTGTGTTCACACCAACTCCTTCATCAAGAAGGTGAGGGATAAGGTAAAGAACAAGACCAACACCTACAGCGACATAGGGCTGCTTGAGCTGAAGGCACTGTTGGGGGTTCTGATCGTGGCCGGGGCCAAGAAGGACAATCATATCTCGGCCGAGGAGATGTTCAGCACTGATATGGGGTGTGCCCTGTATAGATGTGCCATGTCGGAGACCCGCTTCAGTCTCCTGATGAGGTGTCTGCGGTTCGATGATGCCACAACTCGGGTTCAACGACGGCTGACTGACCGCTTCGCACCTATCCGGGAGTTGTGGGACGAATTAATCAGGCACTGCAGGCACAACTATACCCCGGGCGAGGCTGTCACTGTTGACGAGCAGCTACTGGCTTATCGTGGGCGATGTGTGTTCAAGACCTACATACCCAACAAACCAGCTAAGTAAGTATAATATTTATTTGTTTAGGATGAAAGTGGAGACAACTGATAATGGGGATGGGAAAGTGTGGGTGAGGACACTTTTGGAGATGGTGGGAAAGAGAGAGAAAGTGAATGAAAGACTTACCTTATATTATTATAGGATAGACCTTATTTTATTGATGTTTTAGTATTATATTTATGTGATGTATGTTATTTACTGATTGACCTGACCTTCACTAATGGCTTGCCTTTACAAATGTATAGCCTTACCTGACCACCTGATGACTTACCTGACCTTTACTCTTGACTTACCTGACACACCTACACTAATTATGTTCCTGACCTGCCTTCACTAATGATTTACCTGAACTACCTTCACCAATGACTTACCTTTACAAATGTATAGCCTTACCTGACCACCTGATGACTTACCTGACCTTCACTATTGACTTACGTGACACACCTACAGTAATTACGTACCTGACCTGCCTTCACTAATGATTTACCAGACCTACCTTCACCAATGACTTACCTTTGACGATTTATTTACTTACCTTACTTGGAATTCGATGTATTTCTAATAACTTCTTTTTGTTCACAGGTATGGCCTCAAGCTGGTCCTCGCCTGTGACTGCCGGACATACTACATGTTTAACGCCTACCCTTACCTGGGGAAGGGGTCCATACCTGCCCAGCCAGGAATGAACCAGGGGCACTACCTCACCATCAAGTTGTTGGAGGACTGCTACAGGAGTGACAGGACTGTGACCACAGACAACTGGTTCACGTCGATTGGGTTGGCCAAGGACCTGAAGGAGAAGGGCCTCACGACAGTGGGCACCCTAAGAAAGAAGCCAAATGTACCTCAACTGATCTATGGCCCCAAGAAGGGAGCCCCCAAGGCAGACCACAGAATCCGGCCTGTCGGAACAACCGCCTTTCTGTTTCACGACTACATCACGGCCATCTCGTACAAGCCAAAAGCCGACAAGACAGTGGCCCTCCTGTCCACACTCCATCACAACATCGAGATCGGGGAGAAGAACAAGGCCACTGCACTTCTATATTATAATAAACACAAAGGAGGAGTGGACACATTTGATCAACTATGTGCAAATTATAATTGCAGCAGGTAGACTCGACGGTGGCCAGTGTGTATCTTCCTGGGGATGCTCAACATTGCCTGCATCAACTCGCACATCATCTACAACAGCCGGCTAATGAGGGAAGGGAAGAAGCAGATAGGGAGGCGAGATTTTATGAAGCAGCTGGGCTCTTCACTGATAGAACCATGGGCCGCCAACCGACTTTCCCTACCCGGGCAGCATACGTCAGTGAAGAACGTGATCAGAGACGCCTTCCACTACAGCACTCTCCCTCCTCCTTCACCAGTTGATGTACGTGGTGCTGGGAAGCGAGTTCGATGCGTCATATGTCCCAGGGGCAGCGACAAGAAGACCAGCAACAACTGCATCACCTGTGGGCGGCCTGTGTGCCCCGCTCACTCCCACATCCTGTGCGTCGACTGCCAAGCCGCTTAGGTAAATATTATTATTTTGTTCCCAGGTTACTTCTTCGACATCTAAGTATAATATAACACAATTTCAGCACATTTGGTCATGTTTCAAGCCCAAACAAGCATGTTTCCAGTCATTTTGAGGGGGCCTTCTGTAGAAAATGTTGAATGGCGGGGAGTTAGGTTACTAAAAAGTCACTAAATATCTTTTTGTTTTTGCCAAATTTACTTATTATACATGTGTCTATACAATTACAGAGTTTCAGCACAATAAACCATGTTTCAGGGCCTCTTTTGGGGTTTTATGTGAAAGTATAGAAAATTGTGTGATTTTGTGTGACTAAAAAGTACCTCTCTTTTGTTTCTTCCAGATCGTCTCGTTCCTGGGGTCTACGCCCTCCAGGTTTTAGGAGTAACTTACCCCATCATCACGCCTTCATACTGCGAAGTATCAGATAATTTGGTCGGTAATTTATTTTTATTTGATTTTTTTAGTGGACACCATTTTTTTGCCTGGATAATTTGGAACACGAGTGCCTCAACACGCAACTACTCAGGAAATATTCTATAAACTGTGATAATAAGCTAGCATAATAAATGATGTATATATACAACTAAACCATTTTGGGCATCAATAAAGCATTTGAAAAATTTGTTTCTTTTATTTCCCCGCGGGGGGTCATTGAGACCCCCGTTTCAGCTTTGTGTACCGCTCCGGGGGGGTTTCCCCTTCTAGGGTTAACCCATTATGTACCAGCGCGCGCGACGCCTTTTACATATTATTATAGCTATATGTAAACGATTTTGGGTAGTTTAACCCCTTCTGTACCGAGATGTCTTGTCAGTGTTATTCTTGCTATATTTAGAAGATTTTATGCGCTTTTGAGAAGGATCTGTGGTAGTGAAAAGGATTTGAGATAGTTCGAAGCTTGTTAATTGCTGGATGCCCTTTATAAAACTTAATAAATTCGTCTAATGGTTGCCAGAATATAATGAAAAATACGTCACCTGTACAGAAGGGGTTAAGAAGGATCTGTGGTAGTAAAAGGGATTAAGTGAGATAGTTATATGCCTCTTAATTGATGGCGGCCCTATTTAAGCTGCCTGCAGTCGGCTTAATTGATGGCGGCCCTATTTAAGCTGCCTACAGTCGGCTAATTGATGGCGGCCCTATTTAAGCTGCCTACAGTCGGCTAATTGATGGCGGCCCTATTTAAGCTGCCTACAGTCGGCTTAATTGATGGCGGCCCTATTTAAGCTGCCTACAGTCGGCTAATTGATGGCGGCCCTATTTAAGCTGCCTACAGTCGGCTAATAGTAGGTAGCATAAAGTTAAGAAGAGGGCGCTGGTACAGAAGGGGTTACTGTACGCCGTCAACACGTCCACTATAATCACCGCCATTACACCACTCACAAGCTACACATACATCACACTATAACCAACAACAACACAACCACAATCAGTTCCACATGTATCATCACGACTCTTCTCCCGCACCAGAAAAACAACACATTAATCTTGTTTCTGGTGAAAAATGAATGAGGAGCATCAACAAAAACTCTCCACTACCCGTCGCAGTTGTTAATATTATTTGTGTCCACGTTATAAAAGATTTATTGTAGTTTTCCCTCAAAGGCTCACTGATATTATCGGAAAAACTGAGATCTAGTTTTGCATTTTTTCTCGACACTTTATTTTTGCACGCCACAGAATCCCTTGTTGTTTATCGAGTTAAAAATCTATATTTGTTTAAGGACTAGTCTCCTCGTTATGTGGATCAATAATTGAGTACTTTATTCTTCACTTCACCACTCTACCTGGATATATTTGGCATAATTAATGTAGAGTGTAAGTCTACGCCATATAGACATTCGGGGACGGACTGAGATGAGCATCCTATGAATGAGCAGAATAACCGGGTGGATGGGACTCGTCAGCCTTGGTCAACCACCCATCTAGGGGAGACAACCTTATGCATATCCTGGTGGATAGGACTTATCAGCCTTGGTCGGCAACATGCCTAGGGGAGTAAACCTAATGCAAAATACCGAAGGCTTGAACGCTCACTTGAAGGTGGCGAACTCTACCAACTGTAAGTGATTCAACATTTGTGACGTTCCCTAAGAGTAAGTTATTAGCAGCAGCCTGGGTAGTTTGCAGTAGCTCCTGTGTACCTGGCTAATCTATCAAACACCAGATGCTGTATGGAATGTAAATGAGAATACTGGTAACTTTTTGGTACCATTATAATATTTCCATATGCACAGTCTTGCTATATAATCCCCACCAAGGTATAATAGATATAAATATGTAAAACATAAGAATAAGAAATGTTTTCAAAAAATATAGGCAGGAACAATTAACTTAAGGACAAACAATTACAAAATATATAAATATAACCTCTTATCAGTCTTGGAAAAAAAAAGAGAAGATCAAAATCTGGCCTGGTCTATAATTATTCAGTATATATATATATATATATATATATATATATATATATATATATATATATATATATATATATATATATATTATATATATATATATATATATTGAAGTTGTTTGGTATTGAAATGTCTAAGTAGTGATACTGATTGGTAGTGTAAAGGTCTAGAGGTGACATGACTAGGTGTAGAAGTCGCCCGTCTTGTGGTGGAATGTCTAGCATCCTACACACAAAAGACCCCAAGTGGGCAAGAACCTAGATCAAGGGCTTAAGTCAACCAGGCTATGGCTGCAATATAGGATGATATATTGGTTGACCTTAAACCCATTTCCTTGCTAAAGCGTGGGCGTTACAGCTAGCAGTATTTGTAAAGTGCTTGATCTCAGGAGCACTGATGGAGACTCCAAGAAATTCTCCACTAAACCAGCTGGCTAATCAGCAGGCTTTTTTATAACAAATCAATTTAGGGGCCACATACACTTGATGATTACCAATGTTGACTCATTTGAAGTGTATAAACTATTCCGCCGCATAATATAATGTATATCTAGAGTAATTTGCAGCACACTTTTATAATAACATACCGGCCATATATTGTGTACTCAAATTTGTATAATCAGATTTGGAATTATGGTAAGTTGTCAAGCCTTGAAGCACTCTTTCTTACACACACTCACATTTTCACACACACACACACTCTTTTACACACACACACATTCCTAATCAAGCTTCATCATACGAACTTTTCACCTCTTGTGTACACACACACATAAACACAGTTATCCACATCCTCACCCACACATACAGCCACAATGATGGAATGCAGAGTCACTGTACTCTGGTCGCTTCGCTTTGGCAGTGAGCGTTCGAATCTTGCTGTTTGAAGATGAAAAGTCAAACAATTTGTTTGCTATTGAGGTTCGGTGTGAATGCGTCGGCCTCTGGGTTCCTCCAGGGGAGGAAACCGAAGCCCAGCATAAAATTACTACAACCAAAACTATCATGAGACCACTGGCTTGTGCAGTGTTGACAATGGTTTTAGTCAGCGATGCACTACTAAAATTACCATGAGACCACTGGCTTGTGCAGTGTTGACAATGGTTTTAGTCAGGGAGCCACTACCATAGCTTATCGTAGTCCAACTTATAATAAATTTGAGTATTAAGTTTTCATTCAATTGATTTCTAAAGTAACCAATACGCTAATCACGTATCTGTGCATTTAGGGAAACCCTTCCTGAATACGCTATTTGAGTATCCATGTGTGAGAGGGTTAACTGAGCTGGGAGACTTAGACTAGAACAGATGGTTCCATGTCACTTCAACCAGTAGACCATTTCAACCAGTAGCTCTCAACCAGTGCCAAATTAACCCAGATCAACCAAACCAGTGCCAAATTATAGTACTAACCTAACCTAACCTAACCTAACCGTATTGGTTGATCTGGTACTGGTTGAGAGCTACTGGTTGAAATGGTCTACTGGTTGAAGTGACCAGTCACCAGAACAGATACATGAGCTTCGGTGTACAAGGATATTTTAACATAAGTAATATTGGTTATAATACAGATATACTGTATGTATACATAATTACTAAGAGAAGGGTATAGATACTGAAGGCAAGGTTACATGGGTTAATGAATGCAAGCACTCTAGAATATGTACAGATATGCTCAAGTGTTTGTGATTTTTTTAGATTTTTTGTTATGCAAATGTATCCATTTAGATTGATTTAAGATCAAATCAACTCTATATTAAGAAATACATATTATGTAATTTTAAATATATAGCTGATTTGGGCTGAACATCTATCTATATGGATATAATTGGTTAACACAGGAACTACGGAAAGCACAGTATTTAAACATGTGTAAACAAAAATAGAAAGTAATGGCATATCCCCATACCACATGCTCCCACTTTATACTCTACCCCCCTCCCTTCCTCAACGTGACCTTACATTTTGCACAGGTTCTAGAAGTTCGGGGGTTAAAGAAAATTGCAATAGCTCATAAACATTTTTCATTAGCTGTACATCGAGTTAGAAATGAGTCTTGAGGGAAAACATGTCTTCAAATTCAAGTTAAATTAATGAGAGGATGGATAGAACCTGATGTTTTTTGGTTATCGATCAGACCAAGAATAAATAATGTATGTACAGTATTCAATATGTGTCAAGCAGATGTTGTTAGGTTTTTAGAATATAATAAGAACGAACAAAAATATCTCATAGATGTTAAATTACTCTAAGTCAGAGATAGTGTGTGATGGAGTGGGGAAATTCTTTAATATAAAATAGGGACTCTGAAAGCCAGAGACAACTTCATTCAAATTACTAAAGACTGAAGTGAACAAATGTTCATCCCAGCTCGTTCTGGGCTGGTGACCTTGGCTCTATAGACTTCTCCTACTCTTTAGTCTTCTTTTTCTTCTTCTTCTCCTTCCTCTTCTTCTTGCTTTTCTTCTGTTTGCTCTTCTTCTGCATTTTTGTTTTAGATGGAGAGAAAGGGATGCTGATCTCTCTTGGAGACTCGCAAGGAATGCTGAACGAGTTTGATGCATAACAAGGGATGCCAGATTCTGTAATAGAGCAGTGATTGCTGTACTACATATTAGCCTCACAAAGGGATGCTGAATGAGGGTGTGACTGGCCATACCAGGATTTGCTGCTGGTGGTCGCTGTCTTAACTTCCCAAGGGATCCTGAGGGGGTTAGGTCCTAAACAGGGGATGCTGAATTTAGGTAAGCGTGTGAGCCTGCCGAATAGTTGTACCTCTCGCTCTTTGGTAATTTTATTGTTTGTTGTGCTCCTGGCGTTCTTGAGAGGAGAAAGGACCTTGGTAATGAGGTTGGGGCAACTCTTGTGCCCTTGTAGTGTTGGCCCTATGTTTACCTTCCTTGGCTCCTCCCCTTTTATAATGTAAAACTTGCAAAATAAACAAACCAAAACGTATACGAACACTGTAAAAAGACAAAATAACTAATCAAAATTGCTATGTGGAAACGACGCTTAAGTAAAATAATGATTTATAAATAAAAGAATACAATCCACCACATAGGGTGTACATTACTACATGAGCAAGTTAATCTGTTTCCCAAGCAAACTAATCGCACACATAACAACGCACTGTAGTCACGTTCAAGGAATTAGTCAATTTGGGAAGTCGGGGACGTTCTGGTAAATGTTTACTAAACTCTGCATGAATAAAGAAACTACATTGAGTGTCAAATGTTATTTTAAAATCAAATTTGCAACTTGACAGGATAATAACAATAGTACAAAATACAAATATAACTCACTAACGATAGTGCTATCGGGTGAGGTAGAACGTAAGCGATGTACATCTCAGGAGGGTAGTGCTCTGATATCACAAGCTCTATGATAGGCTGTAACGGCAGGTGAGATGGAAAACGGAGTGGCAGGGTTTAAAATAAATCTTGGAGGGGCCAGTTAGTTATATTCTTGAGTCACATTTATCTAGCTCACGGCCTGTCGTTCTTGATGTTGGTGCTGGTGTGGTATTGGTGGGGGCTTCTCGGCTCTCTTCCTTTTTAGTTCTCGGCATAACGAACACTGTCTTACATGCATTATGAACACCTCAATTACCATGGAAATATTTCCTAAAGTTTGCTAGCAAGCTACTGTTAGGGTTATCTTTAAAATGTGTTAATAAAAATAGCATTAGTGATGTCCGACCTATTTCACTATTAAATAAACTATCTAAAAAAATATACATGAAGACAGATGAACTACTATTAAGATATAAACATGGCTTTTGGCCAAAATTACCAACAGAAAAAGGTCTTCCAGAATTCCAACACATGATTCAGTATAATTTGGCAACCATTGTATTATATCAAGTACACAAGTAAAACACTTGGGCCTGTTTATGAACTCCAATTTTCTATATGCCATAATGTATTCAAGAACTAAATATAAAAGTAACTGGTATTTTAACGTAGCTGAATCGTAATGAAGACAATATTTGAAAATGCTCTTGAATAGTCATAATTTGGTCAGCTTAATCAATCATTGTTTAAAAATATGAAACGCAACACATAACGCACTTTTATTTTGCCATAATTTTACAGAATGTTGCAGCCAAAATAGGTTAAAACGTATGATCATGTAATACCAATTACCAAAGAAGTACAATGGTTAAGACTATATGAGAAACTTATCTACGATATAGCTATTCACATAAATACATAAACTGAGACCTTCTGTATATGAAGCATCCGGTAGCACAACAAGGCAACAAGGCCATTCACATGTACTACATTCTAGGAATCTAGGACATACTGTAGTGAGCGTTCACCTCTTGTGACAGGGCCTAACATATGGAATGACCTACCAAACAAAATTATAGACACACATAGGTGTTTCTGTGTTTAAGAATTATACTAAATACTATTTACTATACTAAATTACGTAGAGGACTAAGAGTATGTAGGAGTATGGAAGTGTTTTTATATATATATATATTCTGACATACGGAGCCCAGTATGTTAATTTAAGAGTTAGAATTAGAGTTCAAGGAGCCAAACTACCCAAGTGGTGAAGCAGACTAGCGAGCGAACGAGCGAGTGGGCAAACCATCTCGCCCCATACCAGCTCGCCCCATACCTCGATGACCGATGCTATGACGTATGATCGACGCCAGGAGCTGTGAGTGGACGACACACCTGTTATGTGATTCGAGGAGCTATGATTGGAGCGCGCACCACCCGCCGCCTCCTGATTCGTTCCTACACCATCATGGTTTGGTATATAAGACCCGAGTTGTGGGCATTCAAATCAGTCTCATTGGGAGTTGGGGAAGGTGAACTTGCAGCTGGAGGAAGACGGGGTGAAGTATTATAATGGGATTGTGACTGTCAGTCAGATTATATAAATGTGTGTTAAGTGTGTTCGGTGTAAACACTTACGTTATGTTGGTTAGTGAGATATGTGATTGGGAATTAACGTGATGTGTTTAATGTGTAATGTGTTTAACTATTTAATTGGGAATTAACGTGAACGCTACTATTACGTGCTTAACTATTTGATTGCGAATTAACGTTAACGCTACTATTTATGTACTTAACTATTTTGATTGGGAATTAACGTTAATGCTATTATGTACTTAACTATTTTAGTTGACTAACTTGTGGACTAAAGCAACTCTTTAAGTAATTGGGTTATGATGAAAGTAATACTATTGTTTTATATTAATACTTACGAGTTCTTTCATTTTCTTTGAATTAAGCTTACAGTGCTTAATGGTGCTTAGTACGGTGATGCTATTGTCTCTTATTAGTAATATCGCCTTAGACTAACATGGCTGTGTTAATATTACTTATAGTGATTTCCTAAGCTGAAGAAAAATTCTTTTGCTTCAAAATATTATATTTTGCTTTTCATATTATTTGAGTGCGACGTGAATGGAATCTATGACAGGATCTTGTAACCTTATTTCCTCATAACCAAAGCGGAATGTTACGTGGTTAAGAAATAAATTTTAACTAATTATTAAATATATATCTAACTTTTTATGTGACTTTGATATTACTCCTGATGATAATAATAATATAATACTATTAACGGTAAGACAAGAAACCAAGAATACTTACATTAAATATAAATAAAAGGACATAAGAAAAACTATCTATTCATTTCAAGGAGGGTAAGAGACAGAAATATTCTTACTTTAATATTTATCTTTCAAGACTTTTTATAAAATTAATAGTCCTTCTTTAGCTATAACTTATTCGGTTCATACCCATAGCCTACTAAGCTTCGGTTAAATAATAATTCTTTATAAAATACTACATGACTTTAATTAGTTTCAGTATTTTTCATAAGTAAAGAGTATCAGTCAATAAAGGATACCAAGTCCTAAGATCCAAAAAGGAAAGGAAGCAACAACAGGAAAATTATTTATTAGATTTTACTTTTGTTTTGCCTTCAGCTGACTGATACCTTATATATATCTCTGTGCTATCTAGATTCATCAAGTTAACCACTTGAGGATCAAGATACGTAAACAAGAGAGTGGCGACCTTGCCAGGATTCGTTTCATACAGTTTCACTCAGTTTCATTAACGTTTCACTACTTAACAATCAAATATTAATCCATGCCTCAACTAATTAATAACGAAGGATGCTCGAGTTTTTCATAGAATCAGAACCCACAGCCCCTGATATTGACTGTCTGTCAAAATCCGAACTGAAAGTGCTTGCCTCACATCTCCAATTAACTGTCTCAAACATGTCTAAAGTAGAGGTGGCTCAGGACCATAAAAACCCACCTGTTCCCTGTAGAAGGCGGGGAGGGTGACGGAGCAGTTGGTGGGATCCCTAGTAAACCTAGCCAACTTGATGAACAATTGCCACCTGGTTTTTACCATTGATCAATTATTTCGAACTAGAACAAGCCAGACTAACAATAGAACTAGCCAGAATAAAAGCAACGACCGAACAAGCCAACGCAAGTATAGAAACTAGCCAGAATAAAATACCGAAGAAGCTAGCATAAAAGCCAGAGCAACGACCGAACAATATGAATATCAATATCGTACGGCTCAACTAAATGTCAATACAAATGCTCCCGTAATTGCTCCCCCTCTGGGATTAACTATGACTAGTGTCATTCCACCTTTCACTGAGGATAATGTGCAGGATTTCTTTGTTTTGTTTGAGGAAGTTGCTGGAGGTATGAAGTGGACAAGAGATCAATGGCCTTTTATGTTACAAACTGTTTTGACAGGGCAGGCTCGAGCCACGTATTTGTCAGAAGTAGCAGAAGTTAGGCAGGATTATGACAATCTCAAAGAAGCTATCTTAAAAACCTATCAATTGCAGCCTGAGGCTTACAGGCAATCTTTCCGTAAAAACCAGAAGAAAGTAGAAGAAACCCATAAGGTATTTGCCAGGACCATGACTAAAACTTTCAATCATGGGGTCAAGAGTAAGAAAGTCACAAGCTACAACGATCTGAAGGAGTTGGTCCTGTTAGAAAATTTCCTATGGAAAATTGATTCTTCTGTATCCTATCATTTAAAGGGATAAAGGGTAGATTGTCTTGCCGACGCTGCTGACATGGCTGACACATACGTGCTCAACAACAAATTTCGTGGAAAGAAGCCCTATGATAATTCTAGTTCTAATTTTAAGTATCCCAATCACAAATCTGACCGACCCAGTCACAAGCCTATAACGTCTTCCCCAGCTAGCCAAAATAGAATTGTTCCCCCAACTAAAAATGCGACTCAGGGCAATGGTAACAGAGGTGGGCCCCAAACTAATAGTAATGCTCAAAGAGGGAACTTTCCCGTATCCCTAAAGTATGTACTTTTTTGTGGCATGAGAGGCCACCTAGCTTATCAGTGCTGGCCAAGGAAAAAACCGAGAGATCGGGGCAGACAGTTGCCGCCATATCTCAAAATTCCATGTGTGCCTTTAATGCAGGCTCCCGGACAGAAGGAGTACCTAGCACCAACAATGTTCCTTTATGCAGGGACTCCGACAGAAGGAGTACCTAGCACCAAAAGTTCCTTTAATGTAGGACTCTCGACAGAAGGAGTACTAGCAGCTAACGTAAATCATCTAGACAGGGGTGTAGTAGCATGTGTGGTACAAACCCACTAGGGTTAAGCCAATAATAATTTCACCATCAGTGCAGGACAGTTACCGTCCCTTTATTTCATCTGGCAACGTGAGATTAAATGGTTGCATGCATGAGGTAAAAAATTCTGAGAGACACAGGTTCTACTAGCACCCTCATGGTGAATCCTTACACAATGAGTGCCCACCTGGCGAACCAGTTGTAATGAGAGGTGCTGGAGGCCAGTTTTATGCATACTTGGTAAAAGGCGAAATTGAATGGTTGAGTTACTACAGGGTGAGGCCACCATAGCTTTGTGTAGGTCCCAAGATATCCCTGTGCCTGGGGTAACCACTCCTTTTGGGGAATGATGTAGCAGGTGTGAGAAGGTCCGACCCGGACCCCATTTTGTCACTTTCCCCTGTTAACGAGCCACTAACCGGTGAGCTCGACAAGGAGTTGCCAACTGTTTTCCCTGTGTGTGCTGACAAACTTTCAATGTCTCAAGTAGCAGTTCCTCAGACAGAAATGTACCGAATGTAAGAGATGATGAAAGGGATGATGAGAGTGTGAATGATGCTCCAACTGTGCCTGATGATGTGACTGAGGTGGATTTATCTGACACCTTTATGGCTCATCTTGACCATAACAATGACCATGAAACTCCTCCAAATTGTCCTAGTGGCCTGGTAGAGCTACAGAGAGATGATTGTGAATGCAAGGAGTTAGCTGCCAGGTCCGTGAGTGAAGAGGAATGTGAGAAGGAGGGTGGTGAATGTTTCTACCTCAAAGGAGGAGTATTGTGGCGAAGATGGAGACCGCCACACAGACCAATCGATGACGGGGCTTGGGACGTCCATCAAGTAGTAGTCCCCAAACCTTGTCGTAAAGATATCATGGAAATGGCACATTGTATACCATTGGCAGGACACCTAGGTGTGAGAAAAACTCTAGACAGAATCAGATCCCACTTTTACTGGCCAGGAATGCGTGCAGATGTAGTGGAGTTTTGTAGAGTGTCACACTTGCCAGATGACAGGAAAACCCAATCAGAAGGTGCCTATACATCCTCTGGTGCCCTTGCCCGTTTTCGAGAATCCTTTTACTCGGGTGGTAGTGGACATTGTAGGCCCATTGCCTAAGACTTCCCAAGGTAACATTATTTATTAACTATCATGGACATGGCAACTCGCTACCCAGAGGCTATACCCTTAAGGACTACCTCTGCTCCCAACTGTAATCAAGGAAACTGCTCAAATTTTTCACAGAATGGGTTTCCCCATGAGGTGCAAAGTGATCAAGGAACTAATTTTCCCTCTAACATTTTCCAGCAGTCCCCTGAAGGAGAGGGGTATCGAGCATGTAAAGTCTAGCACCTAACACCCAGAGAGTCAAGGGGATCTCGAACGATATCATCAGACATTAAAGGGAAGGTTACGTAAGTATTGTACAGAGACCGGAGTAGAGTGGGATAAGGGGGTACCTTTTTCTTTATTTGCTACTCGTGAGGTTCCAACTGAATCCCTGGGTTTTTCCCCTAATGAGCTAGTTTTTTGGCCAACCTTTATCTGCCAAGTTCAGGGGCCCATATAAGATCATTCGGAGGGTGAGCATTACCGATTATCTAGTAAACCTACCCCAGACAGGAGGAAAGCCCACGCAAGTATTCCATATAAATATGTTGAAAGCCCTACCATAGGTCCCCTGATTCCTCTCTTCCAGATTCTCCCACTGTGGGCAGTGAATGTCAGGACCTGTGAGCAGCCTGGTGCGGACAAGTCTTCAGTTCTCTTACTGATCCGCAACAGACTGTTCCAGAGCAAGGTATCCATGCAGACTTTGACTTGTCATGTAGCCTATCCAACTTTCAGTATAATTCAGTGGCTTTGAGGGAATTACCATCTAAACTATGTCATCTTCCCTCTGATCAAGCGAACCAACTAATCTCTGTTTTATCTCAGTCTCCCAATGTGTTCCGTGATACTCCAGGGCTCACTTCTTTGGCCGTGCACGACATCGACGTAGGGGATGCAACTCCCATTAAACTATCCCCCTACCGTGTCTCGCCACAACGCAGGAGTATACTGCAGGTCGAGCTTGTCTTCATTTTTTCAAAAAAGCTGATCACAAGGGCCTTCAGCCAGTGGAGTAGTCCGGTCATACTTGTGCCGAAGCCAGACGGGAGCCATGGGTTTTGTAGGGACTATAGGCAAGTCAATGCTGTCACAAAGAACGATACCTACCCACTGCCACGGATCAAAGATTGCATTTACCAGGTTGGCCTCATGCAGCAGTAAGTATAATTTAATGAGAGAATTTTGGCAATTAGCTCTCCCTTGTAGCGAGGTAAATATCATGCTTTTGTAGTGCGCTTTTAAGCCTTCAGCTGTGAGATGCCTTGCAGTTCGAATAACGCTCCAGCTACGTTCCGGCTATGTTCTGATGTGGTACCTGGAGACGTTGCCTACTTTGGGTGATATCCTTATTATATCCTCATTATAATCTTGCTGTTGCCAATCTGGTGGTGAATCTATTTATGTATTATGTTTAAATTTTATGTACTATACTCCTTAAAACTCTTTTCTAGGGGGGAGGTCTGACATACGGAGCCTGTATGTTAATTTAAGAGGTAGAATAGAGTTCAAAGGAGCCAAACTACCCAAGTGGTGAAGCAGACTAGCGAGGGAACGAGCGAGTGGGCAAACCATCTCGCCCCATACCAGCTCGCCCCATACCTCGATGACCGATGCTATGACGTATGATCGACGCCAGGAGCTGTGAGTGGACGACACACCTGTTATGTGATTCGAGGAGCTATGATTGGAGCGCGCACCACCCGCCGCCTCCTGATTCGTTCCTACACCATCATTGTTTGGTATATAAGACCCGAGTTGTGGGCATTCAAATCAGTCTCATTTGGAGTTGGGGAAGGTGAACTTGCAGCTGAGGAAGACGGGGTGAAGTATTATAATGGGATTGTGACTGTCAGTCAGATTATATAAATGTGTGTTAAGTGTGTTCGGTGTAAACACTTATGTTATGTTGGTTAGTGAGATATGTGATTGGGAATTAACGTGATGTGTTTAATGTGTGTAATGTGTTTTAACTATTTAATTGGGAATTAACGTGAACGCTACTATTACGTGCTTAACTATTTGATTGGGAATTAACGTTAATGCTATTATTATGTAATTAACTATTTTAGTTGACTAACTTGTGGACTAAAGCAACTCTTTAAGTAATTGGGGGTTATGATGAAAGTAATACTATTGTTTTATATTAATACTTACGAGTTCTTTCATTTTCTTTGAATTAAGCTTACAGTGCTTAATGGTGCTTAGTACGGTGATGCTATTGTCTCGTATTAGTAATATCGCCTTAGACTAACATGGCTGTGTTAATATTACTTATAGTGATTTCCTAAGCTGAAGAAAATTCTTTTGCTTCAAAATATTATATTTTGCTTTTCATATTATTTGAGTGAGACCTGAATCGAATCTATGAACGATCCTGTAACTTTATTTACTCATAATCAAACCTCAATGTTACGTGGTTAAGAAATAAATTTAACTAATTATTAAATATATATCTAACTTTTTATGACTTTGATATTACTCCTGATGATAATAATAATATAATACTATTAACGTAAGACAAGAACCAAGAATAATTACATTAAATATAAATAAAAGGACATAAGAAAACTATCTATTCATTTCAAGGAGGGTAAGAGACAGAAATATTCTTACTTTAATATTATCTTTCAAGACTTTTTTATAAAATAATAGTCCTTCTTTAGCTATAACTTATTCGGTTCATAACCATAGCCTACTAAGCTTCGGTTAAATAATAATTCTTTATAAATACTACATGACTTTAATTAGTTTCAGTATTTTTCATAAGTAAAGAGTATCAGTCAATAAAGGATACCAAGTCCTAAGATCCAAAAGGAAAGGAAGCAACAACAGGAAATATTTATTAGATTTTACTTTTGTTTTGCCTTCAGCTGACTGATACCTTAATATATATCTCTGTGCTATCTAGATTCATCAAGTTAACCACTTGAGGATCAAGATACGTAACAATATATACACTGTATATATATATACAGTATATATATATGTATAAATATATACATATTATATATAAATATATACAGTATATATATATATATATATATATATATATATATACCGGTATATTAGTGTTAAGATCCATTATAAAATGGGAAAAGGGAGTGACTGATTCCGAGAGAGAGAGAGAGAGAGAGAGATTTCGGTGTATCTAACAAAACATACCTTGTCAAAACCGATTCCCTTTGGTGTCTCTCTACCTTTGTTATTTCTTTAACCTTTTGTATAGAACCTTGTCTATGCCAGGCTATGTTATTCTAGGTCCGATATTGTAAATGTGTGATATTTTGTTGTGTCTTTATTTGTGGTGTTCCTTTCCAATCAGTGTCGCTCGCATTGGTTTCTTCATTGGTGTTATCTTTATTAATTGGTGGAAGAATGCTCGTTTTGTTTTTGCCTGAGTTGTAACTATTTTTACTGTACATTTGGAGGAAAGGAGGAAATTGCAATATACTGTTGCATTTCCATGTAATCTGAGCACAAACTGGCAAATACAAATATATGATCTACTGAGCGGGTCAAACTCACATTATTGGAGACAAGGAGCCCACTGAACTGCAGTGAATAATAACGAGCCACAAGCGCCTGGCCGCAAACAATGAATAAGTCACCCTCCCTATCTGAAGAACAGGAGTCTGTGTCCAGCCTAAATGACTAGAAGGGATCCGGTGTGTGTAGTTTTGTTTTCAGAACTGATGAAAGCAAGTGATTCATCCTGGATTTATTATAATCATGATCATGAGTTATTTTTGGCAATTTGGTATAATTCCTCATGGCTAATGTGACTTAGTCATAACTATCTAAAAATGATGGGCAATCTATTCGACGTCTTCAACATTGCCCTGAGGGTGCAGATACGTTTATTGAATGTGCTGCTCTTTATCAGTAAACAAATAAAATGCATTTTAAGTACAACAAATAGTATTCCATTGACAAAGCCAAGGCGAATGTTGTGCATACGTGCACAACAAACTCATTTGCTCTCGTGCTCCCGATTTCGACTCCACTGAATTCTCCACTTTATGGTTTAACCCTTACTGCACCAGCGACGGTATACAGCCGTTAGTAATAAAGTCATTCGTCAGTACCAGCGACGGAAAATCGACGTCAGTAGTATGCTGTCCGTGTAACTGCCCGTATCGAGCGGTACCAGGTACCATGACTTATACGCACTGTTCTGAGACCTTGGCAACACTTCTCAGCCTGTGGAAGATAGTTGGGATAGTATTCCTCCAACTTTTGGGTTGAAGCCATTTTTGCCACAATGCCTGGTACTGGAGGGTATATTTATAGTAATACCCTCTGGTACAGTAGGGGTTAAGCTATCCTGTCATTATCATACTAAATATTTTTGTGCAGTCTATCTTTCCCCTAACTCTACTGACTTTCTCAAATTATTTGACTATCTAAACTTTAAAATGGAACAAATCCTATCCATTTCTCCTTTCTCAAAAATTTCCATCTTAGGAGATTTCAACGTTCACCACCACCACCAATGGCTCTCCTTTCATTCAACTGACCAACCTGGTGAACAAGCCTACATCTTTTTTATCCTAAATGTCCTAGAATAGTTGGTTCAGTAACCCACCCGTATCCCAGATTACTTCGGAGATCAGCCCAACATTCTTGACTTGTTTCTAACTTCTAACCATTCCTCTTATACTATTGATCTTTCCTCCCCTTTGGGCTCCTTCGATCATAAACTTATATATGTCACCTGTCCTATCTTTGCGGTACGGCTACCCAATCCTCCCAGCCGGCGGCGCTTGTGGCAATTTGGCGCCGCTGCTCTCGTCAGTACTTGTTTGATGTCCCATGGAATTATTTTTGCTCCCGTGGCTGGGAACCCTCGGAGAGTGCTGAATGCATTACCAAGCTAATGCTCTTGGGCATGGAAGCATACATTCCATTTTCTTTCTCTCAGACTAATGCAAAACAAAATAATTATTTAGTCATGCTTGTTCTATTGCTGTCCACAATAAGGAGGAAGCATTCAAACGACACCGACACCTCAAGAAACTCATTCTTCCTATGTTTTTTCTGCCCGGAAATAAAGCCAAATCTGTTCTTTGACTCGCCAAACACCCTATCATCAATATATATGCACTGAACTATCCAACTCCTTTTCTACTCGGATGGCACTACTGTCACTTCTTCCTCTGACAAAGCTGAACTCTTTGCCCAAACTTTCGCTATAAACTCCACCTTGGATGATTCGGGTGCTATTCCTCCTTCTAGACCCCCCTCTCACTTACTCATGCCTAATATCCTAATCTCATCTAAAGATGTACTTTCTACTCTCTCTGGGCTTAATAATAAGAAGGTGAACGGTCTAGATGGTGTTCCTTCTGTTGTACTTAAAAAACTGTGCTTCCGTGTTGACTCTGTGACTACGCAAACTCATCCGTCTGTCTCTCCACTAACTTCTTCCCTTCTTTGCTCTCATGCAACCTATCCCAAAGAAGGGTGACCGCTCTCAACCCTCCAACTATCGTCCAATTGCTCTCATTTCTTGCATTTCCAAAGTTTTTGGAAACTATTCTTACTTCAAAATGTCTTAAGCATCTCTTCCCATAATCTACTCTCAGATTGCCAGTACGGATCCCTTAGGGGTCGCTCAACTGGTGATCGATCTTCTTTGATATCTCATTAACTCTTGGCCATCCTCCTTTCGGGACTTCGGTGAGACCTTTTCTATTGTGCTAAACATATCGAAGGTCTTTGCTAGAGTCTGGCACAAATCTCTAATTTTTAAACACTCTCCTTTAGTTTCTATCGCTCTATCTGTGCCTTTATCTCTAATTTCCTTTCTGGCTGTTCCATAACTGCGGTTGTGGACAGCCATGGTTCACTTCCTCAACCTATCAACTCCGGTGTTCCTCAGGGTTCTGTTCTATCTCCAATTAATTTTCTAATATTCATTAGTGATCTTCTCAATTGTACCTCCAGTCCTATCCATTCATATGCTGATGACTCTACATTACACTATTTAACTAGTTTTTCAGAACCCACCAGCAACCAATTGCTCAAAAATCCATGTAATGATGCAATTTCCATTTGGGAACGAGAAAATCTTGTTGCTTTCAATGCTCCCAAAAACCCAAAATCTCCATTTGTCTACCTGTCAAGAACTCCCACAAGTCTATCCCTTCTACAAATCAACCATTAATCTTCTCTAAGTATTCTCGGTATCTCCTTATCCTCTGATCTCACTTGGAAAGACCATATTACCAGTCTTGCTAAAACAATTTCCCAGAAGCTGGGTGTGCTCAACCGCCTTCGTTTTTTGTTTACCCCTGCACAGCTTCTTGCTCTGTACAGGGGCACTGTGCATCCATGTATTGAGTATTGTTCGCATGTGTGGGGAGGATTCTCTTACATAGCACTTCTTGAGAAAGTAGAAAAGATATTTGGTATGGCCAAGGGGCAATAATAAAAAAAAAAAAAAAAAAAAAAAATTGATACTGGGCTGGTTTAAATGTTTTTTGTTTAGGCCTCGGATTATATAAGGGGTTCCGCAGCGCACCAGTAAAACCTTATATTAGTGGATCTGCACTTGCCGGGTTAAGTATCATGTCCACTCATCGATTCTTTGTAATCTCGTCTCTTCGCTGCAAAGTTGCATCTCTCTCGCTATTCTACCGGTATTACAATAATAATTGTTTCTCACAGCTCTCTCAGTGTATACCACCTCCTTTATGTAGTATACATAGCACCCGTCTTGCAGCACAATCCCACCCCTACTCTGTGCGACTCTCCAAACCAAGAGTGAAACGATATTCCCAATCTTTCTTTTATTCAACAGCTGAGCTCTGGAACGCTCTCCCTGAATCCAGCTTCCCCTCTTCTTATGAATGAAATTGCTTCAAACTCTGTGTGTCCACGTGTTTTGGCTCGAACATTCTTTGATGTTGGCCCTGTCACTCTTTCAACTCTGGGGGAGGCACTCGTCACAGGCGGTTCTGCCTTTTGTCTTCCTCATCCATATAGGGAAAACAAATATATATATTAATATAATCTACCTTAAACAAAATGTGCCAAAGCCTTTGGAGCAGTTAAGCACAATGCTGTTAGCTAGTTTCATTTTGCGGTTGCTCAACGATTATGAAAGGTCATGAACATTTACGAATACGGATACTTGAGTGGAATGACATGGAGAGAAACAACATATTTTCTTAGGGAAATTGGTCAATGACATATTGTTGAATAACATGTTTGAATTTTCTAACTGGGTATTCCAATGAGAGTAATACATAAATACAGTATTTAGAGGAAAGCGATAGGAAGATTGGCGTCCTGGAGCTTTGTCAGAATTTATAGGTATACTGTAGAGACATACACTGAATTTTGCTACTTGGCGTGATGACAATAATCCTAACTGCTATTGCATGTATATTCACAGCCATATCCAATCTAACTCTATAATATTCCCTCCGTGTGCTCCAGATCAATCGCACGGTTGGCCGTGAAAGGTGTTGCTCAGCAGTTCACTGAATACAAATGCTCTCGTCCAATCAGTATACGAGGTTCCTGATGAACCGAGTTTCCATTGGCCAGCGCAGAGTAATGAAGGTGTGTATAGTCATGCTCAATAGTCCTCGTAGACTTCAACATAATTGTTCTCGTCTGATATCAGACGATAACATCAGTAAAACAAATAAACACAAATTGCATCTAATGGCTTTTGATGGTGTTAAATGATAACACAGCGTTGTAGGTAGTAATTCTGGGGATGTATGTTGACTTGATGAAGTTAACCATATTAGTACAATCACGCTATTATTATTTTATTTTGATAGCATCACATTATGTGATCAAGTTTCGGAGAATAATTTGGAGAATAATTTAATAAGTGGGTCATAATTTATATTTGGTAAACCGCATTTCTTTAGCCAAAATAAATTAAGAAATATATCACAGATTTTTTTCATTGTGTTCTTATAACCACATTTTGCTGTTAACTCATGTTAATTTTAGACATCAATTTCAATATTTGATCAATTCTATGGGGCTAAACTGTGATGAGTTTTACCGCGGTGTACATCTCCCTTCAGAGCCTGTAATGGGAGAGGTATTCAACCTGGTAATATACAAAAGGATACTGTGTTTATTCAGGATACACAGATTACCATCCCTTGATTGTGAGCAAAGTACAACATCCAGTGCTTCACAAAATCTTTAGTATTCAGAGGGTCAAAACTATCAGGGTTTCTTTATACTCAATACAATGCAAAGCACATTATCATTCCAAATGTTTGTGCTATTTGTGTAGTGCCTCAAAATCCAAAGGATGAGATTCTCGGTTTAAATACACTTTCAAATGTCTTCACTAATATAAATATTGCATTGGTATGCTATGGACAAAATGAGATTTAAGAAATAATTAAACATGCATACTGCTTTGAATAAATAATTATATATATATATATATATATATATATATATATATATATAATTATTTATTCAAAGCAGTATGCGTGTTTCATTATTTTTTAAATCTCATTTTGTCCATAGCATACCAATGCAATATTTATATTAGTGAAGAAATATAACAAGCTATTGTTTTCCTGTATACACTATTTTCAAATTATATTGATTTACAGACAACTATATTTGTTTACATCCTGACATGGAAGTTTGCATTTTGACCCCTTCATGCACAGCCCAAAGAATGTAATGTAAGTAATTACTGTATAAGACCATTTTGATATTCGTGCCAAAAATCGCCTTGCCCCGGTGGTACGGCACCAGTAATCTTTATTATCGCTTGTTCTTTCACCAACAATTATCACCTAAAGTCCTAAACCGTACTTTACTATGTATCAGGAGATAGAGGGAAGGCAATTCGTCAATAATAAAGAAAAAATAATAAACAAAAATGCAATCTTTAAATTAAATGTTTAATGTGTCAGGTTAATATTCATAATTATGAATATTAACTCGACATCCACTTCAAATCTTGATTTTCAGCACTTTCCGTCAAGATATTTCCGAAATCGATATATATATATATATATATATATATATATATATATATATATATACAGTATATACAGTATATATATATGGAGGTAAAATCACAAATACGTATGATCAAATTATGTAGTAAAACTCGCTAGGAAAATTGAAACAATGGAACACCAAGCTTTCGTCTATTCTCTCAAGACATCTTCAGGGTAATACAAGAAAACTGGGGGAGAGTGAGGCTTAAGTACCCGTCCTAAATCATCTGTGAGTTGCTAACTAGCATATAAATACAAAAAGTGTTGCCAGCCTACTGCCTGTTGCCATATTTTTAGGAACATACTTATTTTATATACAAAATCTATGTACCATATATATACATTGAAATATGCCTAACAATACAATCTAATCATATAATTATACAATTTTATACACATCAATGAACTGGCAGATCCCTTTCAAACTGTTATCGTAACTTATGTAAATATGAAGAAATACATATACCTGTAGAAATACATATAATTACATACACATATACATGCATACTGTATGCACGCATACATTACATACATACAAATAAAAATTACATATATAAGAACACAAGAAAAATGGGAGTTTGCAGAAAGCCGATTGGTCACACAAGGCAGATCCTTCCCACACCCAACCCTAATTATAAGGCCGAATTATAGGCCCAACTCACTAATACTATGGACCCTGGGGACAGACCTTCCCAAAATGGTCAGATCAACATAAGGATAAAAGGAGTCTGTAGAAAGCCAAATACAAAAAAATATATGGCAACAGGCGGTAGGCTGGCAAAACTTTTTGTATTTATATGCTAGTTAGCAACTCACAGATGATTTACGACGGGTATTTAAGCCTCAGTCTCTCCCTGTTTTCTTGTATTACCCTGAAGATGTCTTGAGAAAATAGACGAAAGCTTGGTGTTCCATTGTTTCAATTTTCCTAGCGAGTTTTACTACATATATATATATATATATATATATATTTATTTATTTATTTTTGTTTTTCATGCCATCATCAGTGGTCTAAAATTGACAAACAAAACTCATATTAGAATATGGGAGAGTCGAAGGACATAACATCATATTCAAAACACAAAATTATAAACAAAATAGGAAGGGAACGGAGTATGGAATAATGGAGATATCATCAAAGTCCCATCTACTAATTGTTTATAGTATGCATCAATAACAAAACAGTCCATCTTTAACACATGATGATAACAGATTTTTAAATACATATGTTGACATATTCATAAAATTATCCAAACCCTCAAAGATCAACTCCGTGCATAAACTATGTTTTCGTTCATGAAAATGTTGGTGAACAGAGACTTAATATCGTAACTGTACATGTGAAATGGTTCCGTGAATTTAAAGTTAGACAATGAGTTTACAAGTTCATAATGTCTTCCCTGTCAGTCTCCCCCAACTCAGCTGTAAGGGATCGCTCGAAGGTTTGTGTTTTTTGAGTAAACAAGGAATTTTTTGAAATTTTAGATAGTTGTAATTACTATAATACAATCATTTTAGAGTTTTTCCATATAGAACACAATGACACATTCCCTCAATGGTAACGTGTCTGCCATCCCACTGTTGATTTAGTGTTCTAAATAATGTGTTTAAAAACTACCCTCCCCCCCCCCGTCCCCTCTCTAATGATTTATCTAATTGTGTGTTATTTATAAACTTTGAAGTCCCTCGACTCTCCCATATTCTCATATGTGTTTTTGTGTTGTCAATGTTAGACCACTGGTGATGGCATGAGCTACTGTTGAAACGTCTGGGTCCAATATATAAATAAATACAAATAATGTTCGTATCTACATTGGTTTTACTATTTCTGCAAACACTTTGGTTCCCTGCGAAGAAGCCCATCTCTGAAGCAAACTTGTAATATATACCCGGTAATATGATTATTGTATAATAATAAGTATTCAAAATAATGCCCAAACACCAGGCCTCTTTGTTATTATATATTTTCTAAATTTCTTAGGCTGATATATTTAGAATTGCCTCTCTCTCTCTCTCTCTCTCTCTCTTTTCTCTCGCTCTCTCTCTCTCTCTCTCTCCCTCTCTCTCTCTCTCCAAAGCAGTATATTGAACTAGAGAAGAAAGCTCAGATATGTTTAGGCTACATTAGAAGGTAATTGGGATATAGATTTAAGGGAACAGTCCTCACACTTTACAGCACTCCGATACTGCCTCTCGTGGAATATGTTATAAAGACTGGTTGAAAACTCTTGATCTCTTTCCGTTGGAAGCACTTAGAGCATGAGGTCAACTCATTGAAGAAGATTATATCAAACTGTTTTGCCTCAATATGAATAGAACACTAATCCATAGCTGAAAGTTAGAATATATACACCTCAGCACTAGTATTAGAGGAATCTTTTTAACATATAAGATCTGTCCTATCTGGAACAAACTCATAGAAGTTGTTGATAGCTTTTTGTGTAGATAAGTTCAAGAAGAGGGTGTGTAGTATCATACAAACTTTAAAATGAGTGCAGTGTACAACACAATCTCCATCTTTCCACTGTCAGTATCTCCCCGAAAGTAATGCAAGGTATTTGAGACACTGACTAGTCCATGCAAATCCTTGTATCTCTCTTAACCTGTTTATATCTCCTCACATTCATATATATTTTGTGTAGACCTTGTGTTGTGTAGTAATTCTTCTCATATATCATGATGTTATTCCAACCCATTCACCTAAATCGTTGTATATACATTAATAATTCCCTCTAAGTTTCCTCTTAAGCATCCAAACACCTTCACATACTACACCATAGAGATGTATATTTTAATACCAAATATCGAAATTATCTAACATAGCAGCACACGCTATCATATGCGAAAAAGCTTGAGCAATATAACAATAATATAATATTAGGAGGAGGAGTTTGCAGGTACCAGCCGAACAGGGCTATACTCTCAGGGAGTGCTATGGGTAGCTGATAAGGATAGCTGAAGCTCCTGTTGCACCTGGCCTCCTTTGCTGACGTATTCCCTGCCTCATAAACATAGAGGGCAACTCCAGTGTACTCTTAAAAAAAGAACAAGAACAGTCTTTCCCTAGCATGACACTATACTACTAACACATAGCATACTACACTATCTTCTCAAAAATAAAATAGTAAATGGCTATGCCCTCACGGCAGATCCCGGCCCACATCGACTCCTTCAGAACACCTTGGAATTGCTTCAGACGGTGTCCATTGCATGCCTGCGGTCGCTTGTTCGGTGGTAATCGTTATTGAGATGGTGACTGTGTGACAGGCCCTTTAATGTCGTAGGTGCCATATTCTGCATACAGTAGGAGCTTAATCTCATCAAAACTACACAAATCATTATTCCAATTATAGGAGAGGAAACTAACAAAGTGTATGTTTTGAATCATGTGCAAGCTATTAGTTAAATACATATTCCCAGAATGTCAAATTGAATTCAAACTGAGCAGCCTGCGTAAAGGCTTACGGTAGTGCAATCAATTGTACATCGATTTGTTGTCATATAACATACAGTGCTCTGATCTACACAAGTACCCATCATATCCGACGCACGCCGTGTTTTTACCAAGGAAAAAGGTATTGCTATAAACTAGCTGCCTGTTTTACAATCAATGATTTGTTTAAAATGTGTACGATATTATTTATCGTTTTACGAAACGTATGACGGAACAGACATAAATGCAGAGAGAAAAAAGGAATAAAGAGAAAGTAGAATGAAAAAGAGCGAAAGTGGAAAAGGGAGAGAAGATGAATAACTAAGGGAGAAGAAAGGTGATTCCGAGAAACTCAATGAAAACGAAGAAATATTCTTTATTATCAAATAGCCTATACCTGTAAATGAGATCAAAATGCATTGACTATGAAAGTATTACAGGGCAATAAATATAACCTGGAACTTTAATTAAAACTAGTGAAATTCAAGCTCTGTTCAAATTCATGCTGAAACTATAAATATTTACCAGCATACAAGTTAAACTAGTTTTGCAGAACACACATCCTCAACAAGCAACTGAACAAATCAAGAGGTGAGGAGTTTGAAAGCACACTATACATATGTCATAGTAAATACAATAAATAACTATTTTAAGTAGCTAGTAGTTGGTCAATCAGTGGAGTAAATGGTGTATTGTGTTATTGTCCTCTTACTAAATGAGTTAAACAAACATAACTGAGTTATATACGATAACCATAATATTCATGGCACAATGATTGAATAAATAATACATTAAATCAAGAGAAGATAGCCTCCGCCCCCCCTCCCTCTTGCTCTGTTGGTTTGTTTGCAATGCTATATTTTAGTCCCATAGTTTATTTTTACTTCCTTCCTTTCAGTATTGTCTATATATATTTTTTAAGTATATATTATTTTATAAAACCGTATATGTACCGTACCTAAACAATTTAGTAATAATACTACTAATAATACTAATACTAATAATAATATAAAGTAGACGTACCGTTTTGCCCAAAATCAAAACGGCATACCCAACTCTGCGATGGGTTACCATCATCACTACTAATACCATCATCAATCACAATCAATATAATCACTACTACTGCCATCATCACTACAACTGCCACAATCATCACAAGTACTGTCATCATCACCATTACTATGATCATCATCACTACTACAATTACAATCATCACTACTACTCTCACCATCATCACTGTCCATTGTCACTAGCATCTTAATCACTACTATCATCATTGATACTACAACTATCAACCATCATTACTAATATCATCACCACCATCTTACAATCATTACTAATGTTAACATCATCACTACTACTATAACCATCATCATTACTACTGTCACAAATATTACCATCATTTATCCTACTGTCACCATCATCACTACTACTGGCATCATCACCATTACGATGATCTTCATCACCACAACTATTGTCATCATCACTACAAATTTCACCATCCTCACTACTACTCACCATCATCACTAATACTCACACCATCGTCACTACCATCATCACTACTGTCATTATTATCACTACAACTATCATCATTACTTGTCACCATCATCACTACTATTATGACCATCATTACTACTACTAGTACTGTCACCATCATATCTACTACTGTCATCATCATCACTACTGTCATCATCATCAATACAACTACAACCATCATCACTACTATTATTACCATTATCACTATTATCACCATGAATCCAAATATTAATACCATCACTTCTAATCCCAACTAAACTAACTTAACCTACCAAATGCGTAGCGAGATGTTTTCGCTCCCAGAACAAATGCGTTCTTAGTGTGTGAGCCCCTTTGGGGCTCACACACTAAGAACGCCATCATTTCTGGGTGGGTGGGTGGGTGTTGGGGAGGATGGGGGGGGGGGGGGGGGTGTCCGGGAGGGGGGGGGGGGGGTAAAACCATATTTTGGACCTAAAATCATAACTATTACATAAATTCAAAAAATCTTCTTTGACTGATGTTTGCATTCACGCTACAAATGTTCGTGTGAAATTTGGTGAAAATCCGTCCAACGGTCTAGGAGGAGTTTCGAGACAGACGGACAACGACAACGACAACGACAACGCCGACGACAGACATTTTTGTTGTGTGGTACCCACAATACGGGGGGGCGATACCAAACTCTGCTTACGCAGAGTTGATTAATACTACTACTACTACTACTAATAATAAAGTAGACGTGCCGTTTTGCCCAAAATTAAAACGGCATACCCAACTCTGCGATGGGTTACCATCATCACTACTAATACCATCATCACTACTACTTCCTTCATCACTACAACCGCCACAATCATCACGACTACTGTCATCATCACCATTACTATGATCATCATCACTACTACAATTACAATCTTCACTACTACTCTCACCATCATCACTACTACTGTCACCATTGTCACAACCATCTTAATCACTACTAGTATGATACTACAACTATCAACCAGCATTACTACTATCATCACCACCATCTTACACTCATCATTACTACTGTTAACATCATCATTACTACTATAACAATCATCATTACTACTGTCACAAGTATTACCATCATGTATCCTACTGTCGCCATCATCACTACTACTGCCATCATCACCATTACTATGATCTTCATCATCACAACTATTGTCATCATTACAACTTTCACCATCATCACTACTACTCACCATCATCACTAATACTCACACCATCGTCACTTCCATCATCACTAGTCATTATTATCACTACAACTATCATTACTTGTCACCATCATCACTACTATTATGACCATCATCACTACTACTAGTACTGTCACCATCATATCTACTACTGTCACCATCATATCTACTACTGTCATCATCATCACTACTGTCAACATCATCAATACAACTACAACCATCATCACTACTATTATCACCATCATCACTACTATCACCATCAATTCCACTATTACTACCATCACTTCTAATGCCAACTAAACTAACTTACCTAGCAAATGCGTAGCGAGATGTTTTCTCCCCCAGAACAAATGCGTTCTTAGCGAAGGGGCTCACACACTAAGAACGCCATCATTGCTGGGGGGGGGGGGGGGGAACTTTATTTTGGACCTAAAATCATAACTATTACATAAATTCAAAAGATCTTTTTTGACTGACGTTCGCATTCACGCAACAAATGTTCGTGTGCAATTTGGAGAAAATCCGTCCAACGGTCTAGGAGTTCCGAGACAGGCGGACAAAGACAACAACGACGACGACAGACATTTTTTTTTTGTGGTACCCACTATACGAGGGGGGGGGGGGCGATACCAAACTCTGCTTACGCAGAGTTGATAATAATAATAATGATAATCATAATAATAATAATAAAGTAGACGTGCCGTTTTGCCCAAAATCAAAACGGCATACCCAACTCTGCGATAGGTTACCATCATCACTACTAATACCATCATGCAATCACAATCATCACTACTACTGCCATCATCACTACAACTGCCACAATCATCACAACTAGTCATCATCACTACTACAATTACAATCATAACTACTACTCTCATCATCACTACTACTGTCACCATTGTCACTACCATCTTAATCACTACTATCATCATTGATACTACAACTATCAACCATCATTACTACTATCATCACCACCATCTTACAATCATCAATGCTACTGTTAACATCATCACTAATACTATAACCATAATCATTACTACTGTCACAAGTATTACCATCATGTATCCTATCACCATCATCACTACTACTGCCATCATCACCATTACTATGATCTTCATCATCACAACTATTGTCATCATCACTACAACTTTCACCATCATCACTACTACTCACCATCATCACTAATACTCACACCATTGTCACTACCATCATCACTACTGTCATCATTATCACTACAACTATCATCATTACTTGTCACCATTATCACTACTATTATGACCATCATCACTACTACTATTACTGTCACCATCATATCTACTACTGTCACCATCATATCTACTACTGTCATCATCATCACTACTGTCATCATCATCAATACAACTACAACCATCATCACTACTATTATCACCATCATCACTACTATCACCATCAATCCCACTATTACTACCATTACTTCTAATGCCAACTAAACTAACTTAACCTAGCCAATGCAGAGCGAGATGTTTTCGCCCCCAGAACGAATGCGTTCTTAGTGTGTGAGCCCCTTCGGGCTCGCACACTAATAACGCCATCATTACTGGGGGGGGGGGGCTTGGTAAAACCATATTTTGGACCTAAAATCATAACTATTGCATAAATTCAAAAAATCTTTTTTGACTGACGTTCGCATTCACGCAACAAATGTTTGTGTGAAATTTGGCGAAAATCCGTCCAACGGTCTAGGAGGAGTTCCGAGACAGACGGACAACGACAACGACAACAACGACAACAGACATTTTTTTTGTGTGATACCCACTATACGGGGGGGCGTTACCAAACTCTGCTTACGCAGAGTTGATAATCGGTTTATTCCGATCAGGCAGCCAATGAGGCTGACAATGCACCGTTCCTTATCCTATACTTAACTTAGACCTTATCATAAGTGATCAACAGACTGATCCTGGCTGTCATAGAGAACGCCTACTTACCCCCGGGGGAGTAGGACTTGGGCGAGAGACTTTGTAGTCCCCATAGACTGGTTCGTCCAGACCTAACCTTAACAGCCAGGGAAGTTCTTAGAGAAACCTCCCCTGCCGGCGCGTGGCCTCGAACCCCCACCGCCAGAGCTAGCACTCCAAGTACAGTGACTTAGCGCACTCGGTCACCTTGACTGTATGTGTTTATATATTATTATCGATCTATTAATTATCAATTAACTCGTCCTACACATTATCCTGATACTCATTGACTTCTAGAATTCTCCTTATGCTTCACCCACTATTATACTGAGGGATTTAACATTGTCTATGTGTAAAAATGGTTCCCCCTTTAATGTTAATATATATATATATATATATATATATATATATATATATTATATACCGGTATATATATATATATATATATATATATATATATATATATATATATATATATATATATATATATATATATATACACAGTATATATATATATATACCGTATATATATAGATAGTAAAACTCGCTAGGAAAATTAAAACAATAGAACACCAAGCTTTCGTCTATTCTCTCAAGACATCTTCAGGGTAATACCTGACAGATGTCTTGAGAGAATAGACGAAAGCTTGGTGTTCAATTTTGCAATTTGGGTGTCGATATTTTATTGTCGAGCGACAATGAGCCTGAAATTAAGGAGGAGCTGGCTTTCGGCCGCAACTTTATCTCGAAGGAGGTTTTGGGGGTCTTTTTTAATGCTTGATGGAAGTCTTAGGAGGAAACAAAAAATAATAAATATATAAATAATTAAATTAACACATAAATACAAATCTCCCTTAAAAAGCTAACCAACATTAATACATATTTTAAAAGGAAAATAATTCAGTTAGTGCAGGCCATGATAAGAATACTTATTTGCAGTTCAGTTAGCGTGTGAGTTAACCCGCTGAGTGCCATGTCCGTATAAATACGCACTCGCCAAAAAAACATTTGTATCGCTGAAACTAGGTCACCCACGCCTTCTATTTTCATACCACAAGTATCCTACCCTTCGACCTTCTTGCCACCAATCCCCCCAGCCCCCTCCCACCTCCAAAACACCATGTAAATGGCATGTAAGTATAATTGTATTAGACTATATAATAATAAATATACATATAAGAATATTTACCAGTGATTATATATTATTAGACTTTGTGGCAATCATTAGTGTGTATGTAAGGGATGAAAGACAAGCCCAATACATTTCAATGTTAAATAATAGAAGATAATGTGACATAAAAACCTTTTTGTGTGGAGCAATTTGCGAACTCATAGATTTGTTACGTCCCATAACAATTGTGCATCAAAAAGGCAATGCATACTCAATGCTGATATACTCCAAATACTCTCAAAGTGTGTCTGCAAAGAAAAATATTAACTCAATTTTTGTTTACAAAATGCATATATATTATTTTGTGTAACCATGGTGCCTCTCGTGTGCGTACCTAGATCACAAAAATAAGTGTGTGTACTAAAGGTAGTTCATACTCTACATAACACTACTTGAAATGGCTGAATTCATCAAAACCAGAGGTAGAAGCACTTGGAAGTCTGCCAGAACAACCAAAAAAATTTGATAAAGTCTATGACAAATCAACGGTATATACATCGATACTTTCAACTCGCTAAGTACGACATTATTTACATATATTCGGACGAAAATGGACTAGGTGCAAGCTTTTCATATCACTATCCTTTCTTTTTCATCCAACATGATAGATTTAGCCAATAAAATCAAATGGTAAATTGGCTGGCACTGGGGTGACACAAGGTCAGTATAACACTGGCATTCTGCGGGTTAAGGGTAGAGTTCCGATTGAATCCATTTCTCCCCCATGTTTAGCCCCATTGCTTTTGAGATTTTAAGACGTTCGCCCCATTAGGTTGGCGATTTTAAGAAGTTTCGCCTTATTTCTGTCAATTTTTTCCTGGCAAACGACAGCGAGCTTGTATTTTAACCCTTAATTAGCGGCTCACCACATAAGTCGAGTTAAATAAAGCTGGACTATGTGGCGGCGCTCGACATAGGTCGAGTGGCAATTTCAGCACGTAATGTTGCTGAGAGAGAGAGACAAGTGGTGGCAGGAGACTAGCGAGCGTATGACTGCTCCAGACCACCGCGGCGAACCTACTGACACGAATCTCAGCTCCCTCCTCCCTCTCTCACTCGCTACATACTGAATTATATGGGGAAAGTACCGAAATACATGCTTTTTGCACTCGCGTTGCACGGTTATTGCAAGAAAACTAGCCATCATAAAAGGATCGTTATGGTGTCATTCGAAAGCTCTGTTTATGCCCTTTCAGGGATAGGTACTTGTTTTACGTTCTGGGTCTTATTTAGGCATGAAAATGATCACGTAAACAGCCCTATTTTGGCTAAAAACACCCCGCTGGGCGGTACATATAAATAAACTGCATAGGCCGCTCGTAAGGTGTTAAGAGGAACCAGCCATTGGCCGGGACATTTTTGTACCGACAAATTTACACATTTATCTTGAAAGGGGGTCTAGAGAGTGTAATTATAAGCTTGATGAACACACCTAAAAACCTCCCCTTAAGTGACGGGTTTTCAGGCAAAGGATGTTCGGTATATTTATTTCTGATAGCATTTTATTTATATTTTGCGAATATACATGGGACTACAAAATTTGAGAAAATGCTTATAAACAATATCCTGAAACTGCCAGACCATTGTTATTGAAAATGATTACCATAACACACCTTTGTAGCAAACCTACTATTTCTTAAAGTGGATTACTGCACGTGTGTGCTGGTGTTACCAATAAATCCATACATTTATACATACATATCTAATTGGCAATTTACATAAAGTTTAGTTACAAATTTATTGAGCGAGAGAGAGAGAGAGAGATTTTTTTTTTTTTTTTTTTTTTTTCTATATTCCAACTTACTTCCTCTCGGGCATAGGCTGAGAGCCTTAACATTCACCGCTTTACAATGAACAGTGAAGCCCGTGAGGTCTTGTTCCAGTCTATGGAGTGAGACATGTGAAGCACGTGGAGTACAACGAGCACCTGCCATCTTGCCTTCACATGAGGCACGGTGCTCACTCATGGCCCAAAACGACCCCATCTCTGAAGCCACCTCGTTCCCGTGCTTCACTGTCTCACCCCCTACACTCGGATTCTCACACTTACACACACACAACGCCACCTGTTGAGCAGATAACTCACCAGGCATTGCACCCCTATAGCATATTTTGAATATGGGAATATTCATACAGTGCTATTTAATCAGGGAACAATGAGGGTATTTTATTGACGTTTCGGTGGGCTTGTGGTAATCCACTGATACTAGGTACAGCACAAATTCCATCCCAATAATATCTTCCCATTGATACATCGGGATTTGAACCCGGGACCTTTGGATTACCAGGCCAATGGCAAGACCACTCCACCACACCATTGGGAAGAATTAGATGGTAGAATACATTTTAAGTATGCAATATTCACTACGTAATGAACCCATGAATCCCATGACTAATGGAGGTGAATTTATAATAACCACAGCCAATAGTCATGATATTCAATACCTGGTCCATTACGTGGTGAATACTGCATATTTAAAGTATATTGCATCATCTATCTATTCTCTCTCTCTCTCTCTCTCTCTCTCTCTCTCTCTCTCTCTCTCTCTCTCTCTCTCTCTCTCTCTCTCTCTCATTATATGCTTCTGTGGATATATTAATATATAAATGAATTTTATGATAATTTAATGTGTATGTATATATGTTTTTTATCTCTTGGTAATGCAAGCAGACACGTACGGTAATCCTTTATAAGATATAGTAGGTTGCTACAAAGTTGTGTTCTGATACTAATTTTCAATATCAATAGTCTGGCAGCTTTAGGATAATGCGTATAAGCAGTTTCTCAAATTCTAGTCCGCTGTTTATCCGTATAATATCAATACAATGTTTGCCAGAATAAATATACCGATCATCCTTCGCCTGAAAACCCGTCACACAATTCCACACGCTCACTGGACTCAAAGTATAATTATTACTATCATGGCCTGCACTAACTGAATCATTTTCCTTTCAAAAATATTAATAATTTTACCGTGTATCAATTGTTTGTTTAATACTTTACCACTGCACACAGTAATGCCTCTGGTTTACGTTAATACTGCTGTATTCACTATAAATTATTTGTATTCACTGTCAGTCTTCAGTTCCTACACTATTATTATTCCTCCCACCCCTTCCCCCATTGTTCCCTTCTGCCTTCCGCTTCCCTAACCATCATTCTCCTCCTCCTCGTTCCATCCCTTTTACTTCTCTCTTCCTCGTAATATACTGCACCGTATATAAGAACACAACTACAGTATATAGTGAGACAATAGAACTTCCAGCTATTCGGGTTTTCACTGGCTCATACACTTTTTGACAGTTTCGAAACTGCATCCCGTATACATTTATTTATTCAAAACCTTAACTATCATGCGGTTGTTACTATTCCGTACCTGGTGTCATGCCATAGTTAACGTTATATTGCAATATATGATTGATATAGCTAATATATTACATTAACTGCCAGTATTAACAATTATTATATTCCTAATCTCATTAGACGTAGTTGTCATAAAATGTTGCTTGGTTTGAAGTTTTATACATTATCTTACCTTATGTTGGTAATGAAATAATACCAAACCTGTCATGAGTTAGAATAAATATGCCATACCTGATACCTAGCAAATGCCAGCGTAAAATCTTCCCTATTATCAGGTAATCATCATACCTTACTGATTTATCTTGTATAGTGATGCTTGGTGACTCTAACATATATTTGCAAACCATAGATCTATTACTGACCTTCATTGTACTGTATACCATTGATCTCTTACCTAAATAATCTATCTGCATAAAGCATTACTATGTGATAATAAAAATGTTAACAAAATCCAAAATGTAGAATAATAATTGTCTATCTATCTATTGCCTGACGCCGTGATCCCCGCAGGGGTGACCATGAACGAACCGCCCCCACGCACCTCTGTCCCCAGTCAGTCGATGCCCCTCCTCCCAACCAGCACCGCCTTAATTCATATACTTCCTCACTCCATCCTTCCACCTCTCCTTCGGTGCACCTCTCCCTCTCTGTCCTTCCACCTCGCTCTCGTACACCCTCTTAGTCAATCTCTCGCTTTCCATACGTTCCATATGGCCAAACCATCTCAAGTTGTTCCTTTTCACACTTTCCAGCACATCTACCTCCTCACCACACCTCCTTCTTACTTCCTCATTCGTCTGTCTATCCCTCCATGCAACTCTGCACGCACTTCTCAAGTAACTCATTTCCACCGCTCTCACTCTTGGTCTAAGTCTCTTCCCGAACGTCCATGCTTCGCTTCCGTAAGTTAGTGTCGGGATTACCACACTGTCATGCAAAGACTAGAAGTATATATAGTAATAGAAGTATACAGTATATTATAGTAAGCATACAGGTTCTCTTTGCCGGAATAAAAGAATCGAGAAGACGATGAACGTGATTGATGTGCCACCAACCAACACCAACCAATCAGGGCGCGATAAACGTGTTTGATCAGTCCGCCAAACGCTGGTCGCTGATTGGTGGTTGGTTTGTCACCACCTCTCCTCTCACCTGGGTCGTGATTCTGATGATTTATGGATGGTGTGTACATGTCAGATGCCGGTCGTATTGGTTGCCGACTTTATTACCACAATTATTATTATTTGTGTAGTAATAGTAGTAGTGTTCATTATATTGTATTGTTCTATGTGAGTGAAAGAGACAAAAGGCAAATGTGCTTATAACATATGTTTACCCCATGGTTGAAAGAGTGATAGAGAGTTAAATTCAAGGCACAGTACGCTAGAGTAAACCTTTCTGGACACACGGAGCTTGAAGCAGTTTAAGTCATAGGATAAGGGACACAGATTGAGGGAGATAATTCCAAAACATAACTTTTCAGTTCAGACTAGGATAATTGATTCACTCTTTGGTTAGAGACTGGGACTGAATAGGGGTAGTAGAGTATTGAAAGGCGAGTGCCCCCACTCTCCGTAAGGGAGGAGATATACACAGAGAAAGCTCTGAAGAACACTGATTATTGTAATAGCGGTTAAAGAGTGAGAGAGATGCAACATTGCAGCATGTAGAGAGAGATGTTAGGGAATTAGTAAGAAGTGAGTTGATGAGATGAAATGCTTTTTCGAGAAGTGCGGTATGGGTGGAACCTCCATACATATGCAAACAATACATGATACATGGGCAGTTGGGCACACTATGCCCCTATACATAGCAAGAAGCTGTGCTGGGGTGCAACACCCACATAGATGGTTGAGCAAACTTAACTTCTGGGAATCTATTTTAGCAATAATGGAAATATTATTTCCAAGAAAGGTCAGGAAAAAATAAACAACAAGAATACTGAGATAAGGTGAAGGGTTGATTTGTGTAAATTTGAAGAATAGGGAAAAGGCTTGTGGAAGATGATGACAAGTGTATAAAAGGAGAAGTTGGGTTTTAGAAGCACTGACAGTAACAAGATTTTCTCTGTCTCAATCAAAGATAGTTGATAGATCAGAAGATAGGCGTGCTATGGCCTCATCACATGAGTTTTGAAGTGAATGCATGCTGGATCGTTGTGGAAAACTAGCTGGATTGTTTAAATACAGTCCTTAGCGTATGAGTGGATAGGAATAAGGTACTATTTAGAAGATCATTAGTGAATATTAAGAGATAACTGAACCCTGAGGACCAGCAGAGAAACATTAAACGTACAAGACTTATGAGAAGTACTGTCAATTAAAGACCCTCCCGGTCAGCTGAGGAAGTCAGATGCCATACTGGAGAGATAGGATAGGTAACAGACATGATCAAATGAACCCAATAGAGGGAGAAGTTTTTTTTGTTTTTTTTTGTTTTTTTTTCTATATTCCAACCTTACTTCCTCTCGGGCATAGGCTGAGAGCCTTAACATTCACCACTTTACAATGAACAGTGAAGCCCGTGAGGTCTTGTTCCAGTCTAGGGAGTGAGACATGTGAAGCACGTAGAGTACAACGAGCACCTGCCATCTTGGTACGCTGTAAGCAGAATTATTAGAGGTTAGAAATAAATCAAAGATGTTCGGCTGATCTCCAAGTCGATCAGATATGGGTAGGGTGCTGAATTAACTGCCCTAAGTCATTTAGGATAGAAAAGATGTAGGTTTGTTTACCAGGTTGGTCTGTGATATGAGAGGAGATCCATTGGTAGTTGTGAGCATTGTAATCACCGAAGATGGAGATTTCAAAGAAGGAAGAGATGGATAGAATGTGTTCCATTTTAGATGTTAGATAGACAAAGAATGTTGAATAGTCAGTAGAATTAGATACAAGATAAACAACACACATTTAGTGAGAAAGGGAGAAGATAACTTGAGCCAGGGAGTTGAAAGTTCAGAAAATTCACAGTTGGAAACACGAGTGCCTACACACAACATCCACCTTTGGCTTTGAGTTGAGGATAGAGATAATAGAAGGATACAGAGATGGGTTTGTTGTCTGTGTTCCTTAGACAACTGGGTTTCATTGAGGAAAAATAGGTAAGGTATAGAAGGAGAGAGATGGTGTTCCACAGAGACGAAGTTAGAGGAAAGGTCGCAAATGTTGCAAACAATTGACAGATAGAGTAGTAGGTTAAGGTCCACGGCACTTAGTAGTAATAGTAATAGTAGTAGTATCTAATTTTGTTATAGTATATTTTTAACTTGAAATATCCTGTTCTACAGTTTTCTGTTTTTTATGAGACATGATATAGGCAGAATGATAGTCAAATAGAATCAGATATATAAAAAGGTAAATGAACAGAGGTAGCCTATAGTCAGAATGATACTCAAATAGAATAAGATAAATCGAATGATAAATGAACAGATGTATATTCAGAATGATAGTCAAATAGAATCAGATAAATTGAGAGGTAAATGAACAGAGAACAGAGAGTATAGTTAGATAAACAAAATAATGAACTGAAATAGAAAGAAGTATAATTTATACAAGAGATGGCACCAAACGGCAGGTGTTACAGTGTACAGTATTTGCAAGAGTCAAACGTCTAACTTGTTTGTTTATCTCTATGTTTTGTTCTTGTGTTTCCTATGTCCTATCTCTCCACTGCTTGCTTATTTTCTTCCTTGATGTTGGTATTTCGGGGTTCCTTTCTGTTTTGTTTATCCTAGTGCCCCTCTCCCACTCTCGTTCTCTCTCTCTCTCTCTCTCTTACAGACACTCTCTCTCAGATCTTTCATTCTTACCAAAGCAAGGCTCTTCCGACATAGAATTAGATCAGATAATTTAATTTTCCTATGACACGTCTTTTAAATGTTACAGTGAACATATCAAGGAACCACCTTCTTGCTCCCTCTCTCTCTCTCTCTCTCTCTCTCTCTCTCTGTGTGTGTGTGTGTGAAGAGACGGATAGGGTTAGAGTGTGTTTGTATATATACTATATTTTATTGTCCTAATGGCAGCGTTCCAGGCAGCCCTGTTCAGAGCTGCCTCACTTGTCAAGTTCTTTGATTGAAGATCAGACCATGCGGTCTGATCCCAAGGTCTATGTTGGTCTGCCCCATTGCTCATCTCCCTTCACGTTCATGGACTTGCATCTTGTCACACAACCGCCTCAAAAATAGCATCTGTAATAACACCAATACCTTCATCACTATCACTAAGAATGACACAAATGCCTGCGCCGTGACCAGTCCATCCAAGGCTATCATGTTGTAGGTGATAACCCGCGTTACCACAATAGGAATCATAACTGAAATGTAATATCATAGTGAAAACAACAAATACTACCATCAGTTTAATCACTTTCACATTCATCACGATAATGGATATTATAACGACCACCATAATGACTAAAATCACTATCCCCAATATGGACACCATCACCACCATCCCAAATACCCATAGTTAACACCATTGCCATCATTATTACCAATTACACAATACTCATTATAATAGCCAGCATAATCACCTTCATAACTACCATCATCAGTGTACCTAAAAGTGACAAAATCAGCACCATACACGCTATAGCAATACAACCATAAGCATATGATAAGGAGTTGCTGGAACTTTGTTTCATTTGTCTGGCTTCCCCCACTGTTTTTTATTGTGCCTCACTTACACAGAGAGTAATACAGCTAACTCTCACATCTCCCGGGCATTTCCGCACCCTCCTCAGCTCCCCGCCTTGAAGTGGCTTCGGTCACCCAGGCTTTATTGTGGTAGGCAGGGACGGTTCTGTGGGGGCTCTCGGTTATGGCCTTGGCCTTGCTCGGGGCCTTGGGGCTGTTCGGCCAGGCAGCCTGGGGAACATCAACAACAACAAAACTCTCACAACACCCTTCCTCTTATTCATTTCACTAGATTTAACAAGCACACCACACTTCTTTCCAATACACCTAAATCATTTAAAGTACCTTGAATTGAATATATTACAGGGGCGGGGGGAGCAATTGTTACAGGCAGTTTTACCAATTGTCTCCTTCATACACATAGTAAAACATGATCAACATAAGACATACATAAGATGGAGGGGCAGGAACATTCCGTGGGTTGTGGGGGATGACCTACAGTAGTTCCATGTACATCGGTAGAGGTAAGTTCTTCCACAAGTCTATTACACATGTGTAGTACTGCAGTGGACAGTTGCTGGATATTGGGGGACGTAGCCTGTAAAACCTGTTATGAGAAGCGTTTTCTTCACATGATAATCCACGAAGTAACATAATCGTAGTGACACGTGCTGAAGTAATTCGTCAGTGAAATGCAGTCTTTATAACAAATTTAGATTTGTGTCTGTTACTTCATTGGCATACAGACTTATATCAGACATGGAATAGTTACTGCTGATTAATCATGATGCTGATTGATGCATATGATTAATTGAAACGGAGCAACACATTTCATACCTCCATTACTATTTGCTGTGATCGGATATGAGCAGAAGATCAAAGTAAAGAAAGCGACGGGGCTATAATATATACCATGCATTCGTTAAGCTAATTACATAACTAGGGAAAACAGAAGCAAACCAGAGTTACAATTGGTTACTGGGAATAGTCACTATCGCAAAAAACATTCCAGGGATACACTTTTCGACGAATACAATAAATTGATAGAGAAAGAGAGAGAGAGAGAGAGAGAGAGAGAGAGAGAGAGAGGGGGGGGGGGGAGGCGAACCCTTCTGACCACTGGACGAAGGCACTCTAATATAATTATATATGATGTCATTACCTTCTCCACCACACCTCACTATCGTCAGCTGCTGCCTCTCTGTGTCACCATTATCACTATATCGCTCCCTCACACAGACCCTCTCTGTGTCACCATTATCACTATATCACTCCCTCACACAGACCCTCTCTGTGTCAGCATTATCACTATCTCACTCCCTCACACAGACCCTCTCTGTGTCACCATTATCACTATCTCACTACCTCACACAGGCCCTCTCTGTCACCATTATCACTATATCACTCCCTCACACAGACCCTCTCTGTGTCATCATTATCACTATCTCACTCCCTCACACAGACCCTCTCTGTGTCACCATTATCACTATCTCACTCCCTCATACAGACCCTCTCTGTGTCACCATTATCACTATCTCACTCCCTCACACAGACCCTCTCTGTGTCACTATTATCACTATCTCACTCCCTCACCCAGACCCTCTCTGTGTCACCATTATCACTATCTCACTCCCTCACACAGACCCTCTCTGTGTCACCATTATCAGTCCCTCACACACACCCTCTCTGTGTCACCATTATCACTATCTCACTCCCTCACACAGACCCTCTCTCTGTCACCATTATCACTATCTCACTCCCTCACACAGACCCTCTCTGTGTCACCATTATCACTATCTCACTACCTCACACAGACCCTCTCTGTGTGGGAGAAGAAATCGACTCAGCACAGGACAACCAGGAAGGAGGACCGAAGACAGCGAGGGCGGCAACCTGCGAAGGAATTAAATGCTAATCTGTCAAGAACCGCAAATTTGGATAAAGCTCCACCAACACGACCCAAATTCAAAACCGCCAGGGATAACGACCGAGGACCGATGTCAGCCATGAATGTAAATGTAGATCCGATCAGAACCAAAAATTTGATTAAAGAACGTTCTGTGAGTTCTAAAACCGCAACTTTAAAGGTTTTCTATGCAAACGCTCGTAGCATACGCAATAAATTTTCAGATTTAGAGGAACTAGTGTTTACTGAAAATTATGATGTGATTGGTATAACAGAATCTTGGCTCAATACAGTAGATAGAGACTTTTTAGCAGAGTATTCACTTCCCGGTTACGTAATGTTTGAGAAAAGCTGAATAAATAAAAATGGAGGTGGCGTTTTATTTTATATCAAAGAAAGTCTTAACCCGACCCTCTTGTCAAAACCTCAAATTGTGAACGTCGACACATCTTTTGTGCTAATAAAGAATAATAAAGGTACAAAAATAATACTTGCATTAATATACAGACCTCCAGCTCAATCAGTGCAAACTGACCGAGAAATTTACGAACAAATTGCAGATGTAAGTAACTCACAAGATACCATATTTTTTGGCGACTTTAATTTACCTGTGACCAAGTGGGGCGATACTCTTACTTCACACTCCGGACATGACTTGTATACGAACTTGCAAGAGAGTTCGCTTTATCAATTTGTTCGAACACTGACCCGTGGTAATAACGTTCTTGACATTGTACTTGCAACAAAAGAAGAATTAATAGAGAATTTGAATGTTGGTGATGAATTCAGTAACAGTGACCATCGTACGATAAGTTTCACTTTAAACTTTACTAGTAACGAACCAAATAGTAGCATCGAAAAAGTCCCTAATTTCAAGAAAGCAAAACTTCCATAAACTTAGAGCTATGTTTAAAGAAACTGACTGGAGCTTTTTAATTAACAATAACGACATAAATACATCTTGGAAGTTATTCGAAACCACTTACCTAAAAGCAGTGCAAGACTGCATACCATCGAAAATACGGCGTCCAGGCCATAATAATAAGCCCAAATGGTGGAATAAAGATATTTCAAACTGCCAGCTTGCTAAAAAATTTGCTAATGATAGATTAAAATCCTCACAAAATGACGAAGAACGGGTGAAATTTGTAGAGCTACGACGCAAAGCCAAAAAGTTAATTAAGCAAAGTAAAAAGACCCTAGAGTTACATATTGCGAATCAAAGTAAAACAAACCCGAAAGAATTCTATAGTTATATCAGAAAGAAAAAAGTAGTTACTTCAACTGTTGGACCGTTAGTCGATGAAAATGGAGAATACACCAAAGACGAAGTACAAATGAGTAATGCCCTCAATACCTTCTTTGCATCAGTTTTTACAACAGAAGACCTCAGTGATATCCCTACACCATCGCAAATTCAGATTGATAATTCAGATGTTCTAAGCAATATCACCGTTACAGAGAGAAGTATTGAATTGTTTAGATAAACTCAAGGTAAATAAAACGCCTGGACCTGATACAATCTCGCCTAGAGTTCTAAAGGAAGCTAAGGATGAGCTCTCCAAACCACTGACATTACTATTCAATAAATCCTTGCAGTCTGGAACTATGCCTGATCAGTGGAAGATAGCCAACGTAACACCGATATTCAAAAAAGGCAGCAAATCCCTACCCAGTAACTATCGTCCAATTAGCTTAACCTCAGTTGTATGTAAAATGCTAGAAACGGTCATAAGAGACAGACTCGTAAATCACTTAGAGGAAAATAACATACTTAAAGATACTCAACACGGCTTTCGTAAAAAACGTTCCTGTTTAACAAACCTCTTAGACTTCTTCCACGATATCCTCAACCTCTACGATGAGAGTAAAGCTGTAGATATTATATACCTTGATTTTCAAAAGGCCTTTGACAAAGTTCCCCACAAACGTATACTGCTAAAACTAAAAGCGCATGGAATACAAGACGGTGTGTTGAAATGGATAGAAAATTGGCTCAGCGACAGAAAGCAAAGAGTAGTCATAAACGGTAAGGCATCTAAATGGACCAATGTAAGTAGCGGGGTACCCCAGGGATCGGTACTAGGACCAATTCTCTTTCTAATTTACATCGACATAGATGAGGGTCTCACCTGTACAATCTCAAAATTTGCTGACGATACAAAAATTGCAAATAGCGTACTCTCAAAAGATCAAGTTGACGATATGCAACACAATCTAGATAAATTGTCACATTGAGCCCAAATTTGGCAAATGAGTTTCATGTGGATAAATGTAAAGTACTACATATCGGATACCTAAATGAGAAAGCAAACTATTCGATGAATGGCACTCAGCTTAAGAATGTAAACAGAGAAACCGATCTGGGAGTAACAATATCGAGTAACCTAAAACCGAGTCAACAATGTTCAGAAGTTGTTAAGAAGGCAAACAAAATAATTGGCTTTATAGGCAGATCATTTGAGCATAAATCCAAAGACGTAATCCTAACCCTTTACAATTCCTTAGTCCGCCCTCTTCTGGAATACTGCGTTCAATGCTGGTGCCCTTATTACCAAAAAGACATAAACAAGCTAGAACGAGTTCAACGTAGAGTTACCAAAATGATACCTAGCCTAAAGAACAAACCATACGAAGAGCGTCTTAGAGAATTAAATCTATTTCCTTTAACCCAGCGCAGATTAAGAGGTGACTTAATTCAAGTGTTCAAAATCATCAAAGGCATCGACAATATGAACTGTAGTAAGTACTTCACTATCGACCAATCTAATTACACGCGGGGAAACGGTTGCAAAATTATTGGTAAATCTTTTAACTCACATGAATCTAAGAATTTCTTCTTCAATCGAGTTGTCAACTTGTGGAATGGGCTTCCCCGAGACGTTATAGACTGCAGCACCGTTGATTCATTTAAATTCCGCCTAGACAAATATCTCGCATCAAACCCGCGACTGACTGCGTTTGTAAATTAATAACTTTATTTTATCCTCCCCTCAGTTACTAACCCATTTGTCCCCTACTAACTTCCTAGTCCTGCCACGTTAGTGGCAGGGCAGTAGTTCCCTTTCCAATGTTCCCTTACCCACTCTAAACCACTGTTTGGACACTTGATCGTCAGTGTTTTGGAGGACAAGCAGCCTAGAAGGGTCACTATATCTGTTGTTGCTTGATTTCCTTTGTACTCCTTTGTACTCTGTGTCACCATTATCACTATTTCACTCCCTCACACAGACCCTCTCTGTGTCACCATTATCACTATCTCACTCCGTCACACACACCCTCTCTGTGTCACCATTATCACTATCTCACACAGACCCTCTCTGTGTCACCATTATCACTATCTCAGTCCCTCACACAGACCCTCTCTGTGTCACCATTATCACTATCTCACTCCCTCACACAGACCCTCTCTGTGTCACCATTATCACTATCTCACTCCCTCACACAGACCCTCTCTGTGTCCCCATTATCACTATCTCACTCCCTCACACAGACCCTCTCTGTGTCACCATTATCACTATCTCACTCTCTCACAGAGAACGTAGCCATACCAATAACAGTGACTTGCTACAAACCGGGTATGCTGCCGGGAAGGTTGGTATGTGTCCTCAATAAGCAATGCAATATTTGTATATCGCTGATTACATTATGCGTGTCAGAGCTGCTTTTGTGGTTTATGTAATGAGGGGCTTGACAAACCTTTCGGTAGGAGTAACCAGCCAATTGGCAGTTCTCGACCATCACCCCAACAAATATATTTTTGTGTCCGTCCCATCTTACACTTCAGCAGGCAGTTTTTTAGTTCTTGTACTGTAGGTCAACTGTTGCTAACTTACATTATGTTGTCTCCACGAGCATCCGAAGATCAACTTCACTGTTCCTATGCATTTTAACGAGGCATGAACCTATACTGTTCATGAATTTCTTGGTCCTGAACAGGAAGTCTTAGGCTACAAGCGCAAATCTTGATACCAATCAAATAATAATTTATCTTTGTCCATAGGTCTCAAGGTATATGTAAAAAGCGAAGGTGGTGTCAGAGTTATTTACCTTCACTTTGTAGCTCCACTCTTACCATCACCAGGCTATTTTATGGGTCGCTTAACCAGGTGACAGGCGCACATATTTACTTGTTTTTGATAGGTAGATGTGTGTGTGTGTTTTCTTATCGTCCGACATAAGCGGATTAGTTGTTTATGTGTGTTTTGTGCTTGATAGTATGTAGCTAAATGTGATTTTCTGTCGCTGTGTTTGTACGTATTTTCATTCTCATATAATTATGCATTTATGCTTATTAATGTTCTGTATGTGTGTGTATGTGTGACAGTCGTGTACAAACATAGAAGATTAGATTACCATTCATATGTCATTACCTATTTATATGAGACAAGGAATATATCAATATCTGGTTAGTTTGTATAAAACCTGGATGTTGTAAATCTCTCACTTATCTTACATTAATCGGTTTGAATGTGTCAGAAAGTTGGTAATCCAGAGGTTGCTGAAGCTGTATGTGTTCTTAATACAATTGTCAATGCCTCGTATGTGTCAACATTTCTGTGTACAGCCGTCCAGCTGGCTCAGTTGATAGCGTGCCTGATTCCCATCTTGAAGGTCTCGCGTTCAATCCCCGCTCAGATTGATTTTTTTTTTCTGGGATATAACCGGCGGTTACCATCTCCCCATGAGCAAGGGGGATGGGTAATGGTCTCTGGTAGACTAAAGAAAGCCAAGCGCTTGTGAGGAGGAGATACGGGCGCTATATAAGTAACCAGATGATTATTATTATTAGGGGTTCGTCTCCTACGGGGAACCCCTATTGTAATCATTAAACCCGGTTTTCATCCAAATTCTTCTTACGCGCCGGTTTCGACGCAATAACTCCAGAACCGCTTTTTGGATCGGGATCAAACTTTTACAAGAGGTGCGTTTTTGTATTGGGCAACTTTTGATATGCTAAACATCTGGCATGGTGGCCAAACAGGTCCGTGGCAGCCGATTTCCCGAAAAACTTGACGCCTAAATATCGTCTCTCCCACTCATAGGAAACGACTGGGCTTTGGCATACGGACTCCCCTACTAATGCTCCACAAATGTTATGGAGAAGGTTTTGCTTTTGAACGTGGGTTTTTTTCCGACAATCTTGAAAAAACCAGGAATTCCACTTAAAATTCCACATCTTGAAAACTACGCCGATGATCAAAGCCATGCTTGCGTAGTTGGGTGAGGCTCGCGATTCCGAACGTTTTGATAACAAAAGAATATAAATGGGTGGAATAGTTTGGCCGCAGCATTGAAAACTGTCTATTCTTAAATGACTTTAAAACCGCATTCGCTACCCACACAAAGTTTACCGTCTACAGTCTATAGGCTTCCACGCATCCCCCAGTTTTGCTTAATAACATAATCTCTTTATTATTCAGATCTATTATTTGGTTTGTATTTAACTCTCTCAAAACAGTTCGAGTCCCTACGAATTCCAGCAATTATTTAGCCAACCTACCTATACATACCTACCCTACCAAATAATAATGATAATTCAAATTTATATTTGGTGAATGACAGAGTATTGGCTAAGGTTTTTAACAATTCCTCCCTTTGCCAAATGCTTTGTTTAATAACAATGATATGGACCTTTAAAGTTTTGGCAATTGCCTGTGTGACTTACCCTGCCCTTCCTTCCTACCTCCCTCCTCCCTCATATCTAGCAAATGTATCAACAACCACTCTAGTGAACTTTCGGTATTTAGTTTATTCAGCTTAATACTATTTATCCACATAAAATAGAAACCTATCACGATTTTTGTCTAATACAACCATAGACAGTGCTATTACATATTATTTGAACATGATGTCGAATTTAGAAGTTGCTGTTTACCTTGAACAGTAATGACAGAACCGAAAGCTTCAATTGCCGTGTAGTACTCAAAGAAAGCAGGGTTACTTAAGCCGGCCCATACCGAACTGTTACCAAGTCAGAGATTCAGAGGTAAGTTTCACAATGCATTATAACCCTAGACAGACACCAATATACCACTAAATCATACAATTATCAATACAAAAAAGATAGGAAAATGTTATATTAATGTCCTAGGTATTTGAAATTATGCAAATGAGTAAAATGCATTATGATATAATGATAATGGCATTGATTAGTATCTGGCAACAGTGTTGCACTATAATTTTCTAAACGTATGCGAACTTCGGAGTATTTATCCCATTAATATACACATCTATCACTATTTAAATTTAATACAACCACACACAGTGCTATTACATATTATTTGAACATGTTACGATCCAGGTTCTCAAAGACACAGGGCTCTTCAACATTGGACTAGATAATGGCAAAACGCAACAACAGTAACACTAGATCCAACCCCTGCCTTAAACACTGGAAAACAAAACACCATTACCGCCCTGAGTCGTGCCTGGACAACGAGGTATCCTATGACTCGGTAACTGGTGCACACACACTAGGCTGACGCTCAATGAAACAGCCTATTCTCAAACAGTAAAAGATTACTCGATTATGTTACACAAAGAAAAGATAGTTAACGTGATTAATTAACGTTATGGTAGATACTCAAATAACTGGCACTCCTGTATTAAAGAAAGTGCAATGCTAGTCCTGCAACATCAACTGGAAACTTCTGAAATAAGTCTGATGCTGGGAAGATGTTCGTAAAGAATCTTGAACAATTATAATGCAGAATACGGGTCACAATAAATGCTAGGACATATAGTAATAATAGGCAGGCGAATAATAAAGACTGCGCAAAGGTAGTAATGCTCGACAACTAAAGAAATGCTTCGTGACACAACGCAACAGCCTACTAGGGTTGTGCAACTCAACAACAACCTCGGCTCAAAAGTGCAGTGAATAATAATGTTGCATACATATAATAATGGGGCTTATCTCTAACCAGTGTCTGCTCAGTTAATAAAGTCTAGCTGGGGTATCAAGGCAGGGCAACAATGGGTGAGCATGCGGCTCGTAGCCTAACGTTGTCCGAAGGTGGTATAATGAAGATTACGTTATATGACGGGGATGCTCTCTTGATAAATCTAGGTCTCTAGTACCTAGTTCTATCCTGGCGATCCCTCAGAAGTCAACACAAAGAGGCAGCACTATGTTGTGAGGGATAGGCTATGGCCCTCTCACACCACAGCGCTGTGCTCGCAAGGTAAACCTACCCGAAGACAACTTAGGCTCCCACAGTACCTGTCAATGTCGTGCAGGGCTTAGCAAACACTGCACACATCGGAGACAACGACACAGTAACCTTACCCCCAGTCTAGATTTAGATAACCAAGCAGAATCACTCAACACCTTGCCAGGGAGACATATACCGGTCTACAACCTTCCCGAGAGAGGACACATACGGAAAAGTCCGTCTCTCTAACCTCAATAAAGCATAATACATCCTTAACCTCTGAAGTGCGCATGGGGGTAATTGGAAACGTCCCCCTGTGCTGACGTATTTGAGGTGTTTCCGTCACTAAAATATTCATTGTGCCATTAATAGCATTAATACTTATCCATATGCGCCTATTATGGGTTGATTATAAAGGTATTAACCTGAAACAACAATAAAACGAGTGAAAACAGCGTTTGGATGGTCAAAATCGGAGATATAGCCCGCGAGTTGTATAATGTATGGGTGAGGCAATCTGCTTTCCCGCCAATTTCCCCCAAGGCCACTGAGACACAGTCGATCGATACTCTCTCTCTCTCTCTTGCACTCGCTTGCTATCAGTGATGACCACACCCTCCAATCGGATTTCTAATGTTAGCACGAAAATATACCTCAGAATAAGGGAATAACAGGGAAAATAGGTGATAACTGAAGGAGAGGAGGAAAGTGGGGAAGGAGGGGAGGTAGAGGACTGAGATTTTGCATGGCCCAGGGGCCAAAAAAATAAAAAAAAATAAAAAAAAAAATATATAATTTTTTTTTTTTTTTCGATGTCAAAAGTTGATTTTTGTTTTCTCTGACTCTTAAGAGTCTCCCCGCAGTGCGCCGGGGGAACTCTTAAGAGTCTCCCCGCAGCTCCCGGGTTAACCTAATACATGGAAATATCTGAGAGCTTCGCGTACAATACGACTGGTCGACGGTGAACGTCTATGCTGAAACCAGAAGGGATGTTGAGTTTAATAATGATTAGAGAATGAGAAAGGAGAAGTCGAGAGAGAGAAATAGTATGCAAAGTGGCGAGTATGGGGGACAGAATTGCAAAGGATGTAGGCGATACGCGTGTCAGGCAAGCTCTGAGCTGGTAAAAAACATGAGGCAGTGACGGGAAGGGACTAGTTGACCACCCAGCCGCCAACGCCGTCAGCGCCCAAGCGAGCCGCGTCATAACTCACCTCGCTGCCGGGTGTACCCCCTCACCCTCTCTCGCTCGCCTCCCACACAAGCAACATTTATATTATAGCGAATATAAAATATAAGGCACGGTCACAGACCAAAACAAAGATCATTTCTAGACTGTCTGTGGCAACACGACACTAATGAAATAAAGCAGATCATTCTAGGACAACTGTAGCCTATCCCCCCATCCTGGCGAGCGCTAGCGAGCTGCAATGTCCCACGCAACCATTCTGCCAACGCCGGGCGGCGTCACACCCCCCCCAAGATATGGGACACTCAACCATGAGCCCATATCTGAACAGGCAGAATGTCGCTAGAATCTGCTACTCCTAACCACTCTGCCACTCATGGAATGCAAGCTCAGTCTCCTCAAAAAAAAAATACAACATTTTTATATAAAAACAAAATCTTATCACCCTTCCCAAATATAATACATTCATTCATAACATTGTGCTCCCAGAGCGAGCTTTAACCCTTAATTAGCGGCGAGCAACATAAGTCGAGTTAAATAAAGCTGGACTATGTGGCGGCGCTCGACATAGGTCGTGTGGCAATTTCAGCACGTAATGTTGCTGAGAGAGAGAGACAAGTGGTGGCAGGAGAGTAGCGAGCATATGACTGCTCCAGACCACTGCGGCGAACCTACTGACACGAATCCCACCTCCTCCCTCCCTCTCTCACTCGCTATATACGGAATTGTATGGGGAAAGTGCCTAATTACATGCTTTTTGCACTCGCGTTGCACGGTTATTGCAAGAAAACTAGCCATCATAAAAGGATCGTTATGGTGTCATTCGAAAGCTCTGTTTATGCCCTTTCAGGGATAGATACTTGTTTTACGTTCTGGGTCTTATTTAGGCATGAAAATGATCACGTAAACAGCCCTATTTTGGCTAAAAACACTCCGCTGGGCGGTACATATAAATAAACCGCATAGGCTGCTCGTAAGGTGTTAAGAAGCACAGCCTACTGAGGGAAAACATCTGCACTCAGTACTCAGCTACAATATTATCTTAAAATTAATTATTAAAAGAAAGAGTTTTTATTTAATTTTTCATATTTTATTTTAATGTTGTTTTTGGCGGCTACTATAGATGTAGCCTAATTTTCTTCTAATCAAAGCCAACAACTCCTGCCCTGCGACCCTACGCTGATGCTACACACGCGAGCCACCAAGCACCAGCGCAAAAATACACCGCAAGCCAAGACAGGAGGCTATACCAACATACTGTGGTAGCCTACCCCGGATCCTCCACCCGCGACAAACAGTCCGCAATCACATTCTCACATGCCGCAATATGGCGAATGTCTAAGTTGTAGTCGTGCAACATGAGCGACCAGCTGGTCAGCCTCATATTCCGCGTGTGGAATTGATTGAGGAATTTAAGCGGGTGGTGGTCGGTATACACTACCACGACTGGCCCATAGGCAGGAACATAGACCTCAAAGTGTCTGAGCGCTAACACGATTGCCAGCAGTTCCTTTTCAACAACCGAATAGTTTTTCTGTGCTGAATTAAATTTCTTTGAAAAGAAACTGACTGGATGCTCAAGACCTTCCTCGTCTGTCTGCAAAAGTACGGCACCAGCCCCTACGCCGCTGGCATCAGTCGCCAACTGAAATGGTCGTTCAAAGTCCGGGGCCCTGAGGATAGGGTGAGTGCATAAAAGGTGTTTAACTACTCGAAACGCCTGCTCACACTCAGGTGCCCAGCGGAACTTTTTATCTTTAGCTAGTAGATCTGTCAAAGGAGCTAACACAGTAGAATAGCCTCTTATAAAGCGGCGGTAATACCCAATCATGCCCAAAAATCTCATGATGTGCCGCTTGGTGGTCGGCCTGGGGAACAAGTCGATAGCCTGTATCTTCTGTTGGGGCGGGCTCACCTGCCCTAACCCAACCACAAACCCCAGATACTGCACCGTGGCTTGCACAAAGTCACACTTGCCCAGATTAACCACCAAGCCTGCTTTAGTAAGTTGACTAAATAAGGCTTCTATGTGCTCACAGTGACTTTGGAAATCGTTGTCATAAATGATCACGTCATCAAGGTAGACAGTACAGTTTGGGATGTCTGCTACAATGTCGTTCATTAAGCTCTGGAAAGTGGCCGGTGCATTTTTCAGACCATATGGCATCACGTTGCAACGGTAAGTACTGCCATCCACCACAAACCCGCACACCTCTTTAGCCCGCTCAGACAGTGGTACTTGCCAGTAGCCTTTGATGAGGTCTACCTAGGTCAAGTACCTTGCTTTCCCGATCTTATCCACACTGTCATCCACCCGGGAAAGAGGATATGCATTGGTGGGGGTCAACTCGTTCAACCGCCTAAAGTCAATGCAGAACCGAACTTTTCCATCAGGTTTGGGCTGCAGAGTGACAGGAGAAGTCCACTGTACTGCCCCCTTCTCGATCAAGCTTCTCGCCAGCATATACTCCAGCTCATCCCTGAGCGCTGGGAGTTTAATGGGTGGCACCCGATAAGGTATCGACTTGAAGGGGGGGTGCTCTCCTACATCGACGTCATGCACCACTTGAGTAGTGAGGCCTGGGTGCTCGGCAAATACAGTGGGGTATGAATCGAACAGGCGCTGCACTGCCACCCGCTGTTCCTCCGGCAGGTGCGCCAGAGCATCATGCGCACATTGGCTCGAATTCCGCGCCCACTGATCAGCCGAGACATGACAATCCCAGTTATCATCCACCTGATCATTGCTGCCCCCCTCTCCTTCTCCACCATGACCGCAGCAGGTCAACACAGGGACAGCTAGTGACTCAGGTGGGCGCCTCACATACTCCTTCAACAAATTAATGTGGCATAGTTGGTTACGCTTCTTCCGGTCTGGAGTGGCAACGAGGTAATCTAGATCGGAGATCTTTGACACCACCCGATAAGGCCCAGCGTACTTGGCAGCCAGAGGATGGCCGGCCAAAGGCAACGGACCAACACCTCTTGACTACCTGAAACTCCCGGAGTTTCGCCTTAGTATCGTACCTGTCCTTCATACGGGCCTGCGAACTCACCAAATTACGCCCGGCCAGCTCCAGATTTCTAAGCATTCTCTCTCTGCTCTCGAGGACGTATCTCAACATAGAACATGGCTTAGCGGTACCCTCCCAAATCTCCTTCACCATGTGGAGAGGGCCCCTCACCTGATGCCCGAAAACAAGCTCATTCGGACTGAAACCGAGACTCTCTCCAGGTACTTCTCTTGCCGCGAACAAAACATACGGCAGACCAAGGTCCCAATCCTTTCCGTTCTCTGCGCAATAACATCGAAGCATGCTTTTCAGCGTGGCGTGCCACCTCTCCAACACCCCTTGACTCTCCGGGTGATACGCAGAAGAGACGACAGTGCTGATGCCATGCTGAATCATAGTTTGTTTGAACAGATTAGAGGTAAAATTAGAACCTTGGTCTGATTGCACCTCTTGCGGGTAACCATACCGCGAGCAGGTTCCGGACAACAGTTTTCGCCGTGCCATTTCTCATTGGATATGCATCAGGATAACGAGTGGCCACATCCATGATAGTTAATAGAAATTTATTACCGGCACTAGTAGGGGGTAGGGGTCCGACCATATCAATGATGACCTTACTGAAGGGCGGTCCACTGACAGGAATGGGGTGCAACGGGGCTCTCGGAATTGTTTGGTTAGGTTTTCCAACCCTCTGGCACGTATGACACCTTGCTATCCAGGTTACCACCTGCCCCTTCAACCCCGGCCACCAAAACAATTTTTCAAAAGCCGCCACCGTTTTTCTCATCCCTAGATGTCCTGCCAGTGGTATGTCATGCGCCAACCTCAGTAGGCTATCCCTGCACTCCCGTGGCACCACCAACTGGTCCACTACTCCGGACCCTCTTGCCAACTACGTTTAGGGTCTTGAAAACGCCTATAGAGGATGCCTTCTAAATAAAACAAAATCTCCTGGCTGTGCATCGCCGTCCTTGTCGAGCTCTACAGCTCCATTAGAACACAACACAAGAAAATGGGAGTCTGCAGAAAGCCGATTGGCCCAAGCAAGGCAGATCCCTGTCCCACACAACCCCAACGATTAGCACACGTTTGGAGCTCAGGGTCCTCTAGTTGCAACCGATGTATATCTGAGGGTGCCAAGCGATCTAACTGCTCCCGGAGCAATGCATGACCTTCCCCGATACTGAGCTGCTCCCTCTGTCTCTCTCGATGTACATAACGTTGCTGTCGTGGAGACTCGTCATGCCCAGCCTCGTCACTCTCGATGACAGGCCCAGGGGCTACTCCAGAATTAAGTAATGGTGCTAATAGTGAATCACCCAGGAGAGCCGCCGAGTCACTCTTAAAACCAACTCCAGCTTTAGCCTCCTCCTGTTGATCGTTCCTCCGCTGGTCTGAAGACTGAGGACTAGGCTGTGACACTTTAGCTGCCCGAACTCGGGTGACAACACACGCCATGGGTTGTGTCTGGCACCGCTCGACCCACTCTTGCTCTTCCCTACTCACGTCGGCCGGCCTCTCGGCAACGACTAAGGGTAGAACCTCAGAAGCGGGCATTGCAAAGTCGTTGCCGAGAAGAAGGTCGACGCCCTCCACTGGCAGTTTCTCCACAATCCCGACATCCAATTCACGGGCCACACCATCCACCTCCAACTCCAACCGCACCAGCGGGTATGACCGAGTTGCATTAATACCCTGCACCACCACCACCCGAGCCGCGTTTATAGGGTAGCCAGTCAAGTTTTTCATCAGAGTCTGGGAAGCACATGTATCACGCAAGACCTCTACTCCATGCTTGCGCCCCGCCCACATCACGCAACCCCGCCCTCTATGGTCGCAAAAAACATCCTGAGCAGGGTTCGAGCCTCCCAGGTGCTTCTGCATTGGCTGTGCCTCAGCCTCTGACGAACTGCCCCGGGCAAACTCAGATGACTTCGTAGACACACCAATGTTGCAGGCCAAAGACACAGCTGCTGTAGGTGGTTTGCTAGGACAGACTCTTGCAAAGTGCCCCTTTTTATGACAATGATAACACTCCAACTCCCCTTTGGGCTTCCCTTGGTACTGGGAAGGGCCCGGCCCCTTCTTAAATGGGACGGTGCTAGTCTTGTGGTCAGTCTTGGTATCATGGCTCTTGTACTTGTTTGCATAAGGTATATCACTAACTCGGGGGGGTGGGGCGTCACGCCCCTTGTTACCTGCCTCACTACGCTGGGCAGACCCGCACCCACGAATTAGTGATAGCCGGAGGTCAGCCATCTGTCAGCCAAGAGTTTTTGGTTGCTTTTCTTTAAGGTTTAACGTCAGGTCGCCGCCCGTGCATTTGAAAACTGCTCTAAAAGCACCAACTGTTTAATGTCGTCAAACGCAGTAGCTTTCTCCGACCTCAGCCAATTCCCAAAAGCATCGGACAGCTCCCGGGCATGCTCCAAAAAGGTGCTCTCCCGACCCATGGTAACACCCCGGAACTTCAACCTGTACGTCTCTGGTTGTAGTTCGTATGCTCTCAGGACAGCCTCCTTGAGTTCCTCATAGATAATACAAGACTCTATCGGCAATGCATCATAAGCCCTGAGTCCCTTGCCCACAAGTCTAGAGGAAACAAGGGCTGCCCACTTCTCCCCAGGCCACTGGTGGATCTGGCACTTCTTCTCAAAGCGTGTGAAAAATTCTGTTACACCACTCTCATCAAACACCGGAACCAGTTTCAATAAGTGCGAGAGAGACTGCTCATGAACACGGTGTGACGTATGTCCACGTGTGATCATGCTGTACAGAACGCCTAGTCGTGCCCCACTCTTGCTAGGATCGTCAGGGCAGGAACTTTGGCTGTAGTCTATGTAGAGTTTCCTAACTTAGTTCATGTGAGCCATTGTACTATAAGTATTATGAATATGTATTTTGTTTTCATCTGAGTCAACGAGTTCTATTTTATATCATTAGTTATAAGTATTGTGTGTAAAACTTATTTGTAATGATGGGAAGAGAAACAGCCACAGTTAGGGGTCAGTGGGTACGCCAAGCGGGAGGTGGGCCTAACTCACTAGCACTCCTCCCTCCCTCAGTGCTAGGGGGAGCCTTTGTGTATCCCAGAGGAGAGAGAGAAATTACATAATGGTTGTCAGTGGGCGGTCCTTAGTAGTTCACATTGGGCTCACTAGAGGGCCGGGTATAAAAGGGAAGTCTAGCCATTTTTTCATCAGAACTCATTAGGCAGAGCGACTTCTCATTTCCCTTGCTAACTATATATATTCTTCTGACTGATGGGAACTTTCTCTACTACCTTACATTCTTAATCTCCTCTTTCCCTGCCCTGTTTAACTTCCATGGTCCTGTTGGTGCAGCGCTAGTCAGCCAACGTATTATCGCTTGAGTTCTCACGAGATACTTGCCTATTAGATAGCCTATTTTGGAAGGGTTGACTTAGAATAGGATTGATTTATGTTTGTTGCACTTGTATATGCATTTCCCTGTGTGTTATTATTATTATTCCTGTTTTCTGCTAGTCTAGGTAATGCTAGACTGGGGTAAGGCTTTTCTGTGTTACGAGTTGTTGTTTGATGCAGTGGTTAAGCGATAAACCTGCATACTCGTTTCGGTTTAGTGAAGCCTAGGTTGTCTTCGCGGCTGACTGTGTTGAGTTAATAATTTACAGTGCGTGAGGGCAAGAGCCTAACCACCCTGTATTTTATTAACAGTTTGTTTTTACTTTGTCAAGGAGCCGGGAGAAAACCAGATACAAGGGATCTGGATTTCTCAAAGTGCACTTGTTAGTTTTAACGTAATACTTTAAACAGTCGTGAGGACTTCGCTAGGCTACGAGCCGTTTTTGCTCAGTCACTGCTACCTTTTTGCCTACAGTACCCCAGCTAGACTTTACTCGATTAGTAGATACAGAATAGTATTGAAGCTTTCCTTATGTATGATATTGTTTATGCACTATTGATTTCATGTGTTGCAAGCTTGGCTACTTTAGTGATTAGTGGCCCACGAGCACAATCCGAGTAGGCTATTGCCGTTGCATTTGCGGAGTACTTCTTTTTAATGTTTGCCATTTACTATTGCATATTCTTTTAATTATTCTTATGCCAATTTAAGCCTTTAATAGTATTTAATTGTCAGTGTTTTTGCTTATTGAATTACTGTTCAAAATCCGATACATACTTCTTACGAGCATCCGAGAAGCATCTAACTTTTTTCAGAAGATTCCTTGCTCGATGCTTAACACCTTACGAGCGGCCTATGCGGTTTATTTATATGTACCGCCCAGCGGGGTGTTTTTAGCCAAAATAGGGCTGTTTACGTGATCATTTTCATGCCTAAATAAGACCCAGAATGTAAAACAAGTACCTATACCTGAAAGGGCATAAACAGAGCTTTCGAATGACACCATAACGATCCTTTTATGATGGCTAGTTTTCTTGCAATAACCGTGCAACGCGAGTGCAAAAAGCATGTAATTCGGTACTTTCCCCATATAATTCAGTATGTAGCGAGTGAGAGAGGGAGGAGGGAGCTGAGATTCGTGTCAGTAGGTTCGCCGCGGTGGTCTGGAGCAGTCATACGCTCGCTAGTCTCCTGCCACCACTTGTCTCTCTCTCTCAGCAACATTACGTGCTGAAATTGCCACTCGACCTATGTCGAGCGCCGCCACATAGTCCAGCTTTATTAAACTCGACTTATGTGGTGAGCCGCTAATTAAGGGTTAAGGACTATTAATTAACATAACGTAATAGTGCCGATCCGAAGTAGAGGGTGGTGGACTTCTTAAGTTCATAGTCAAGGGTGGATTACTTCGGCTTCGGCCAACACTATTCTTTGGTGTTGTTGTTTCTTACTTCATTGTTTGATTGTTGACCAGACTAGATAATTCCTGTCTCTTTATTAGTCTGTTGTTGAACACTAGTACCGAGTTCTTGTATACCCCGTTATAGCAGATTGAACTCTGGAGGGTATTGGTGTTTTTTGTTCGGCTGGCATTACTCAGGGGTTGGGATCGTGTGTTTCCGTTGTGGCAGCGAGCCGTATTCGAGTCCTGATTGAGAGCCCTTGTGTACCCGAGTGCCAGTTCGTAACAAATGGCGACCTTGCTTAGGATTTTGTGAACAGTATACATTTTTGCAGAGTTGTACAACATTTGTTTGTTTGTATTTTAGCGTGCATATTGAAGAATATTTTTTTTGTATGGCAATTAGTAAAGCATTTAAGAGACTCCAGTTAATTTAGTAATTAGTGCTTGCATAGGAAGTTTAACACTTTTGTCTCGAGAATTTTTTTGTGGACTTCAGTATGTCGTGCATTAGCACTGACGATGAGCGAGAGATGTCATTTGAAGGTGTGCCGTTAGTAACCAGTGAGGAGGATGCTAGAGTTTTTGTGAGTAAGCGGTACCACGTGACGGAGGAGAGGCTGACTGGGGTGGATGTTTGTGGCTTGCACCTGATAGCCAAGGTTTTGGGCATTTCCAACGTAGCAGGGATGTCCAAGGGGGAGCTGATTTCCTGGGTGTTGCGTGGGCGACATGGGGTTTCGGAGGAGAGGGCGTTTGGGGGGGTTCCTCCCCAGATCCCCTCTCACTCGACTCCCACAGTGCCGTCCACTCAGTTACCGGAGGTTAGCACTCTCCCACAGAGGGATGAGAATTGGCAGATTGGAGTGCCCTCGGGTGGTGCACGTGGTGGTTCCCCAGTTTTTGCCCCCCCTCCTTCAGTAGTGGCAGCTCCCTCTTCCTGCCTGTCTCCAGATATGGTATTTAGACTTGAGCTTGCTAAGATTGAGGCTAGGAAGCAGGAGAATGAGACTAGGAGGCATGAGATTGAGGTTACGAGGCATGAGGCTGAGCTTAGGTACAACTCGGAGAAATATTGTGCTAAATTAGATTTAGATAAGACTCGTGCAGAGTCGACAGGGACTCGGATGGGCCGTGAGGGCCAAGTAAGAGAACAGTCCTTGGCCCAATTAGTCAAATTGGTGCCGGTATTTAGTGAAACTGAAGTCACAGAATTTTGTAATCGTTTTGAGAAGAAGTGTAGGGAGCATAATTGGCCTGAAGAGAAGTGGGCAGCTCTAGTCTCCTCAAGACTTACGGGTAAGGGTCTGAAGGCTTATGATGCACTGCCTTTAGAGTCTTGCATTGACTACTCAGAATTGAAGAGAGCTGTCCTACGGGCATACGAGTTGCAACCGGAAACATATCGATTGAAGTTTCGGGGTGTTACAAAGACTAGGGAGGCGACCTTTCTTGAACATGCCCGGGACTTAAAAGATGCACTTACAAACTGGACACGTTCTGAGAAAGCTGAGACGGCAGCACAGTTGATTGAGCTGTTTCTGCTCGAGCAGTTTTATAAGTGTCCTGGTGCAGAAATGACTTTATCTATTAAAGAAAAGAACCCAAGAACTCTTCAAGAGGCAGCTGAGATGGCTGACCTCAGGTTGTCGCTAATCAGGGGATGTGAATCTGTAAAGCGTGTTGATGCAGTTCCCAAGGGGCGCGATACTCCAAACCCTCGAGCTCAGGACAATCACTATAGATATAAAGCTCAGTTTAAAAGCCAAGATACCAGGACTGAACCAATGACTACAGCCGTCCCATTACAGAAGGGTCAGAACTCCGCCCCTTATCAGAAGAGACCGATAGGGGAAGTGGAATGTTTTCATTGTAGAAAGAAGGGGCATTATGCAAAATCTTGTCCTAGTAAGCCGCCAACTGCAGCCGTGTCTTTGGTGCGCAGCATAGGTGTGGCTGAAATGTCGTCTGTATTTACCCAGGGTAGTTTGCCAGCGGCAGGGTCACAGGCTATGTATAAGACTCAGGAAGGCTCGTCCCCTGTCCGTGATGTCTTTTGCGCCCATAGAGGGACCGGTAGGGTAAGTTGGGCGGGTTGCCAGCATAAGGTGGAAGTTTTGCGTGATACTGGAGCTTCACAGACACTTTTGAAGAATTTCAGGGGGCGACCAATTAATGCGGCACGGGTGGTTGTTGTTCAGGGTATTAATGCGACCAGGTCATACCCGTTGGTTCGTGTGGAGCTGGAAGTTGATGGTGTGATTAAGGACTTAGATGTTGGGATCGTTGAGAAATTGCCAGTGGAGGGCGTCGACCTTCTTCTCGGCAACGACTTTGCGGTGCCTACTTTAGAAGTTCCACCCTTAGTCGTTGCCGAGAGGCCGGCCGACGTGAGTAGGGAGGAACAAGAGTGGGTAGTGAGTTGTCAACCCCAACAGATGGCATGTGTGGTAACTCGTTCCCAAGCATTTAAGGTATCACAGCCTATTTCCCAGGCCACAGAACAGCGGAGGAAGGGAATTAAGGAGAAGCGGAAGGCTGGGAAAAGTTTGAAGAGTTTAGAACCAGTGGCTCTCCCAAAAGACCCAATAGCAGGACCTTTGACCGAGTCTGTTGTAACTCCAGTGCCTAACACAGTTGATAAAGTAGTGGAGGAGGCAGAGACTCAGAGACAGCACCGTTACCTGCAGCGAGAAAACCGGATGTCTAAGTTGGATGTTGGGGGAGGGCATGAGTTGTTGATTAAGCAGTTAGACATGTTGGCTCCCACAGACATTCGAAAGTTGCAATTAGAGGATCCAGAGGTTTTGCAGTGTACCAATGGGGCTGTGGAGTTAGAAGAAGATAGGGATGCAAAGGCAGGGGATTTTTTTTTCGTTAATGGAATTTTATACCACCGATATCAAGATCCTAAAAGGAACTGGGAGGGCGGATCAGGTACAGTTGACCAGCTGGTCGTGCCAGAGGGCTGCAGGGAAAGTTTGCTTAGGTTGGCTCATGATTCTCCATTATCAGGACATTTGGGTGCCAAGAAAACGGTGGCGGCTTTGGGGAAATTGTTTTGGTGGCCGGGAATGAAGTCTCATGTGCAGTCATGGATAAACTCATGTGATAATTTGTCAACGTGTCGGGAAACCGAACCAAGTTATTCCTAAGGCTCCGTTACACCCTATTCCTGTGATTGGGCCACCCTTTAGTAAAATTATTGTTGACATGGTTGGTCCACTCCCTCCCACTAAGGCTGGAAATAAATTTTTGTTAACCATAATGGATGTTGCCACTAGATACCCCGATGCATACCCTATGAAAAATGGAATGGCTAAGACGGTAGTCAGTAACTTGTTGTGGTACTTCTCAAGGTACGGGTACCCGGAGGAGATTCAGTCTGATCAGGGATCTAATTTCACCTCCATCATGTTCAAGCAAACAATGCAACAGCATGGGATACGATCAGTAGTATCGTCAGCGTATCACCCTGAGAGTCAAGGGGTGCTTGAGCGGTGGCATGCTACACTTAAAAGCATGCTCAGGTGTTATTGTGCTGACAACGGTATGGATTGGGATCTTGGATTGCCTTATGTGCTGTTTGCTGCTCGGGAGGTACCTGGTGAGAGCCTGGGATTTAGTCCAAACGAGCTGATTTTTGGACACCGTGTCAGGGGCCCCCTTAACATGCTGAAAGAAATTTGGGAGGGGACTGTGCAGCCTTGTCCATTATTAAAGTATGTGCTTGAAAGCCGTGAGCGCATGCTTAAGAGTCTGGAGATGGCAGGTAGAAATTTGACAGAATCACAAGCTTTGATGAAAGACAGGTATGATCGCAAAGTGAGGCTCCGGAAGTTCACTGTAGGACAAGAGGTATTAATTTTGTTGCCTTTGGTTGGTAACCCCCTCTCTGCGAAGTACACTGGACCTTATAAAATTGTAGAAAAAATTTCAGACTTAGATTACCTTGTTGCCACTCCAGACAGGAGGAAAAAGAACCAGTTATGTCACGTGAACCTTATTAAAGAGTATGTGAGGCGCCCCTCTGAGCCTCTCACTGTCCCTGTGTTGGCTTGTTGCGGCCGTGGTGGAGAAGGAGAGGGGGACAGTCAAGCTTCAGAGGAGGATTGCTGGGATCAACATGTTTCAGCGGATCAGTGGGCGGGGAACTCGAGCCTAATGGCTGACGAGGCTATAGCTCATTTGCCTGAGCCGCAGTTTGATGCTATCCGTCAGTTGTTCGGTTCATACCCCACTGTATTTGCTGAACACCCAGGCCTCACTACTCAGGCTATGCATGATGTTGACGTGGGGGACCATATACCCTTTAAGTCAATCCCGTACCGTGTGCCCCCCATAAAACTACCAGCTCTGAGGGATGAGTTGGAGTATATGCTCGGTAGAGGGTTGATAGAGAAAGGCACAGTTAAGTGGACTTCCCCCGTAACACTGCAGCCTAAGCCAGATGGCAAGGTACGCTTTTGTATTGATTTCCGTAGGTTAAACGGTTTGACTCCAACTAACCCATATCCTCTTCCTCGGGTTGATGATAGTGTTGACAAAATTGGTAATGCTCGTTTTTTGTCTAAAGTAGATTTAGTAAAAGGTTACTGGCAAGTACCTTTGTCCGAGCGTGATAAAGAGGTATGTGGTTTTGTTGTGGACGGGAGTACCTACCGGTGCAATGTTATGCCTTACGGACTTAAGAATGCACCAGCAACGTTTCAGAACCTGATGAATGAAATTGTAAAGGACATTCCGTATTGCACCGTATATTTGGACGATGTAATCATTTATGATGACGACTTTGAGAGCCATTGCGAGTACCTTGAGACCTTGTTCCGGAAACTTAGTGAAGCAGGTCTGGTAGTAAATTTGGCAAAGTGTGACTTCGTAAAAGCCACTGTGCAGTACCTTGGGTTTGTAGTGGGAAGGGGACAGGTGTGCCCTCCTCAGAACAAGGTACAGGCTATCAATAAATTTCCACACCCAACAACCAAGAAACAGATTATGAGATTCTTGGGTATGATAGGCTACTACAGACGCTTCATAAAAGGTTACTCAACGGTGTTGGCACCTCTCACAGACTTGTTATCTAAAGACAAAAAGTTTTTGTGGGCACCTGAGTGTGAAAAGGCTTTCACTTTGGTGAAACATTTGCTATGTACTCACCCGATACTCAGGGCCCCAGACTTTAACAGGCCTTTTCAGCTGGCAACAGATGCTAGTGGTGTAGGGGCTGGTGCCGTCTTGCTACAGATAGACAATGAAGGTGTGGAACACCCAGTAAGTTTCTTTTCTAAGAAGTTCAATGCTGCACAAAAGAACTATTCTACAATAGAAAAGGAATTACTGGCGATTATGCTGTCGCTCAGGCACTTCGAGGTGTATGTTCCAGCCTATGGCCCAGTCGTGGTTATCTACACTGATCATCACCCTTTGAGATTCCTGAATCAATTTCACAATCGCAATATGAGACTGACCAGGTGGTCTTTTATGTTGCAGGAGTATAACCTGGACATCCGTCATATTGCTGGATGTGACAATGTGATCGCGGATTGTTTATCAAGGGTGGATGATCAGTCGTAGTCTATCACAGGTGTGTGGGTCTGAGTGGAGGAAAATAGGCTGCCCTTATAGTGCAGCCGAGAAAAACATATTAAAATACAAAAATCATATAAAAACTCTTTCTTTTGATATAGGTAATCGTATAAGTTTGTCATAGCCTATAGAGTTTGAGTAGTCCACGAACTATCAAACGGCTGAGCTGCTGTAAGCTCGCTCTGGGAGCATGATATTGTGTCTTTTTGCTATTGTTGGGAGGAGTTATAAAATGTGATTTTTTTTTTTTTTATAATAAGATGTGTTTTGGTGATAAACTCAGCTTTGTTTTAGTGCCATGCAGTCGCTTGGTGTGGGGGGCTTGATGGGGTTCTGTGTTTGTCAGATTTTAGCTCGGGGTTGAGCGAGTAAAATCTTGGGGGAGGTGTGACGCATGTCCACGTGTGAGCATGCTGTACAGAACGCCTAGTCGTGCCCCACTCTCGCTAGGATCGTCAGGGCAGGAACTTTGGCTGTAGTCTATGTAGAGTTTCCTATCTTAGTTCATGTGAGCCATTGTACTATAAGTATTATGAATATGTATTTTGTTTTCATCTGAGTCAACGAGTTCTATTTTATATCATTAGTTATAAGTATTGTGTGTAAAACTTATTTGTAATGATGGGTGAAATGCTGGGTGTGAAGGAATTCATGGTCTCCTGAAATCTCCCCAGGCTACCTTTAGGATCAACTTTTCCTGGTACCTGGCGCGGGGTACGAACCTCTGAAGGGAATTTAACCCCCCTAAAAACCCACAGGTTTTGAGATGCCTTGGGTGGGGTTCGAACCCTGGTTAGTGACCCAACCATCACCACCAGGCCCGCGCGCTAACCCACTGTACTACCACGGACGTACTAAAAGTATAGCAACCTTAGTCCGATTTTTAAGAACCAGGTGATAGTCTCGTGGTGTTATCACGTGATGAGTTTATTGAACTTACCATCTACGACTATTTTACGCTATACCTGACGTCAACTCGGGTTAGTATTATTGTGGGTGCGGGACATTTTCGAGGGCATTACATTACATCCTTCTTTAACTAGGCTAGTCCCTAGCCTATTTTAAGGTCGTAAGGTATCGTAGCTGTATTACCTCAGCAATCTCAATATTGTTGGTATAGGGTTCACCCACTTACCTTTTCTAAACTGACCATTTTCCACACCTCACGTACACTAACCCTCTCGTGTCCTACACTCCTAACTACAAAGATGATGAACAGGAATATACATTCATATTAAAAACACCCATGCCCTGTTCCGACGTTGAGCCAGTGCCAACACATCAGACAGCCATAATTATATCTATGTATGTTCTTACATCCGAGAAGTAGATGTTATATATCTTAGAAGTTAAAACACCCACGCTGTCCCTAGACCTCGTATATCATTTTCCATGATGAGTATAGATGTATGTAACCCGTACCCAGTCGCCCCTTGCATTGTTCCTCTAGTAACTAAGTCTATAATATTAACTGCCACCAGTATTGATACGACATAGCGGCACTGTCCTTGCTACAAAGATGATGAACAGGAATATACATTCATATTAAAAACATGCCCTGTCCCGACGTTGAGCCAATGCCAACACATCAGACAGCCATAATTATATCTATGTATGTTCTTACATCCGAGAAGTAGATGTTATATATCTTAGAAGTTCAAACACCCACGCTTGTCCCTAGACCTCGTATATCATTTTCCATGACGAGTATAGATATATGTAACCCGTGCTCAGTCGCCCCTTGCATTGTTCCTCTAGTAACTAAGTATTAATATTAACATTCCCTAACATCTTGTCTTGCCAGACTAAGCTTCTGAAGACCCATCGCCCCATAAATCTATGTATTCAATCCTTAGGTTAAGTATTTTTTTCCGCCATTGTGTTCACCTTTTTCCATTTACTTTCCCACAATTGTCATACGTCTTCCCCTTGCCTCTTTCGTATCCACAGTCCACACTGTGCCAATTTACTTCGTGTCTTACACCTCTTACCCCAACCAGAGATTGTATAAGATAACCTGGTTACCAGTATCTGTCATAAGTACCCCGAAAACAATAACTAAGTACCCCTACGAACTGCCGCTGTGGTTGGTATTTTATATTTAATAGAAAACGCAGTTCCCAGGGCCAACTAATAGTATCCATAACCCTCTGACTGATCGCATAACTCTATCTTTCCCAGACTCATATACCACCCCATAGTTGCATTCCCCGGTAGCATTTGGCTAACGTATTCTACTGCCTTTTCAAACTTCCATATCAATTGTAGCTAATGCCACCCCCCCGCCCAGGGACCTTAGGGGCAAAATTTCCCTGTAGCCCTTGAACTCTCCCCCCCCCTCTCATTAAGACACCCGTGCTTCTCGACTGTCCGACCTAGCCTCTCTCTCATACCTCTTGAAGATCCTTGAATTGTCCGTTGCTAACGCTCTCCAACCTTTTTTATATATACTCCTATCCAGCCTACCTTCACTTAGTAGGCCAGAACAACATTAGAACTTTACTAGCCCCTTGCATGCCATCTATTCTCTTACAACACATTCACAACCCTGCACCCAATGGTCGTCGGTGAAGGCTAGCCGCCCCGCCAGTAACTAACTTCTATTGCCATACTTCCAGATAAATGTGGCAGAGTTAGCAACCCAGTCTCCACCACATCCAGCAAACCCTACAATTAACAACCAGCCGAGTAAAACCAGCTAGCTAAGGCACCTTCGGTTTTGGTATTAAGGACACCCCCATCTGTCTCATACACAGAGGGTTATTACAAACACTGGTGATATGGCAAGCCCTAGCCACAGCCGCCGGACGACTATCACAGAGAGAGGGCGCCCAGCTCCCCCTTTTTGCCCACCCGAGGAGGGAGACCCCCACCCCCGCGGAGGTATACCTGGCCCCTGTTTTGACTTTCGAGTCATTGCCAGGTAGCACAGGAATTCTTCCTATCAATGAACTAACCATGCATGACTAAAACCTTTACTAACCTCTATTAACTCACAATAAACCATTTACCTTTCTTGCATGCTCTGATCACTAAATTAGCACCTCAGCTATACCATAGAATGAAGATTGAACAATGTAGAGAGACGCTCCTATCACAACTGTCCCCATCCTCCTCGCAAAGTAGATCCAGTCTCTCTCCCCTAAATACGTCCAGTATAGCCAAAATAGTACCTCTTACTAAGGCTCAGTTATATGAAAATATAAAGGCTTCCTATAGCCCTGTGCCACAACAGTAAATAACATCTTACCTAGTCCCCATATCTATTGAGAGCTCAATTAAGTCCATAAGACTCGAGATCCCTACTGTCTACAGGGTCCAGAACCGAGCCTATAAATCTAACTCCCGCCCCAGTCAAATCAGTTGAAAGCTAGACACCAACCAGGGGTCACTACCCTGCAGTTAACTTCTAGCTCTGCCCTTGTGTTGTTCCGGAGTGAGATCCCAGAGCCGGCAGACTCCGTGGCAGATTTGGATAGAAGGACCTGCCCACGTATTGAAGAACTTCACACATATGGCCCCCCTGGACGGCCGCGGAACCAGTCGTTAGCCCCCAACATCATGGACGCAAGATAACCAGGACCAGACCCATCAGATGCTACCCAAGATTCCCTTTAGCAGTACTACATATTACTGTGCTGTTTAGAGATTCACTAATTAATATTTCTACGAAGTGGCTAAGACCTTGCCCAGTGTAATTCATACTTAACCATTCCATTTGGGACGTACTAAGCGATCAGTGCTCTTTAATTAACAGGCGACCTTGACTCTCGTAATTACCTTATTCAGATATTAAAACTCTAGTGATATCTAACGTTCGCCCACTGATTTGCGTTCTATGTATTTCTGAAACAAGGATATAAAACTTAGATCAGTACCCCCTGAGGTTACTAGAATTCCCGTGCTCTAAAATACGCGTGTCTAATCTAGTCTGTGAACTACTACTTGTGCACCAGAGCTACCAGTAATAAATCTAACAGTGAATATGAATTTATAAGTAACATTGATGGTCTTCGATATAGAAACCTGTGGAACCGAAGCCAGTGATCAGAAGATTAATACCTGAACGTTGGAAGTGGGAGACTAGGCTCCATCAATATCCACTTATGCAAGTGTTGTTCAATTCTATTGTATTGTCTTACACAAGTATTCTGCAGTGGTATATCAATAAACGTGATCATGTAACTTGCTACCATGTGTTTCTTTGTGTTCTCTATTCCTCATATCTTGTATTGTGCATGCAGCCTTATATACCCAGTCAATTTAGAACTCACATTACCCAAGTTAAACTTGTAGAAAAACAGGGCATAACAATGGGAAGAGAAACAGCCACAGTTAGGGGTCAGTGGGTATGCCAGGCGGGAGGTGGGCCTAACTCACTAGCACTCCTCCCTCCCTCAGTGCTAAGGGGAGCCTTTGTGTATCCCAGAGGAGAGAGAGAAATTATGTAATGGTTGTCAGTGGGCGGTCCTTAGTAGTTCACATTGGGCTCACTAGAGGGCCGGGTATAAAAGGGAAGTCTAGCCATTTTTTCATCAGAACTCATTAGGCAGAGCGACTTCTCATTTCCCTTGCTAACTATGTATATTCTTCTGACTGATGGGAACTTTCTCTACTACCTTACATTCTTAATCTCCTCTTTTCCCTGCCCTGTTTAACTTCCATGGTCCCGTTGGTGCAACGCTAGTCAGCCAACGTATTATCGCTTGAGTTCTCACGAGATACTTGCCTATTAGATAGCCTATTTTGGAAGGGTTGACTTAGAATAGGATTGATTTATGTTTGTTGCACTTGTATATGCATTTCCCTGTGTGTTATTATTATTATTCCTGTGTTCTGCTAGTCTAGGTAATGCTAGACTGGGGTAAGGCTTTTCTGTGTTACGAGTTGTTGTTTGATGCAGTGGTTAAGCGATAAACCTGCATACTCGTTTCGGTTTAGTGAAGCCTAGGTTGTCTTCGCGGCTGACTGTGTTGAGTTAATAATTTACAGTGCATGAGGGCAAGAGCCTAACCACCCTGTATTTTATTAACAGTTTGTTTTTACTTTGTCAAGGAGCTGGGAGAAAACCAGATACAAGGGATCTGGATTTCTCAAAGTGCACTTGTTAGTTTTAACGTAATACTTTAAACAGTCGTGAGGACTTCGCTAGGCTACGAGCCGTTTTTGCTCAGTCACTGCTACCTTTTTGCCTACAGTACCCCAGCTAGACTTTACTCGATTAGTAGATACAGAATAGTATTGAAGCTTTCCTTATGTATGATATTGTTTATGCACTATTGATTTCATGTGTTGCAAGCTTGGCTACTTTAGTGATTAGTGCCCCACGAGCACAATCCGAGTAGGCTATTGCCGTTGCATTTGCGGAGTACTTCTTTTTAATGTTTGCCATTTACTATTGCATATTCTTTTAATTATTCTTATGCCAATTTAAGCCTTTAATAGTATTTAATTGCCAGTGTTTTGCTTATTAAATTACTGTTCAAAATCCGATACGTACTTCTTACGAGCATCCGAGAAGCATCTAACTTTTTTCAGAAGATTCCTTGCCCGATGCTTAACCGTTAAAAAGCGGCTCACCACATAAGTCGAGTTAATAAATCTGACTATGTGGCGGCGCTCGACATAACTCGAGTGGCAATTTACGTAATGTGGCTGAGAGAAAGACAAGTGGTAGCAGGAGACTCAATCTGCTCCAGACCACCGCGGCGAACTACTGAAATCTCACTCCCTCCTCCCTCTCTCACTCGCAACATACTCAATTATGTACCGAAAGTACCGAATTACCTGCTTTCTGCACTCGCGTTGCACTCATATTGCAAGAAAGCTATCCATCATACAAGGATCGTTTTGGTGTCATTCGAAAACTCTGTTTATGCCCTTTCAGGGATAGAAACTTGTTTTACGTTCTGGGTCTTATTTAGGCATGAAAATGATCACGTAAACAGCCCTATTTTGGCTAAAAACACCCGCTGGGCGGTACACTAATAAACCGCATAGGCCGCTCGTAAGGTGTTAAGGACTATTAATTAACGTAACGTAATAGTGCCGATCCGAAGTAGAGGGTGGTGGACTTCTTAAGTTCATAGTCAAGGGTGGATTACTTCGGCTTCGGCCAACACTATTCTTTGGTGTTGTTGTTTCTTACTTCATTGTTTGATTGTTGACCAGACTAGATAATTCCTGTCTCTTTATTAGTCTGTTGTTGAACACTAGTACCGAGTTCTTGTATACCCCGTTATAGCAGATTGAACTCTGGAGGGTATTGGTGTTTTTTGTTCGGCTGGCAGTACTCAGGGGTTGGGATCGTGTGTTTCCGTTGTGGCAGCGAGCCGTATTCAAGTCCTGATTGAGAGCCCTTGTGTACCCGAGTGCCAGTTCGTAACAACGGTTACCAGCCCCAAGTAGCTGTCCCGTTGCCTCTACTCGCGACTTCTCTACGTCCATGTCGGCACAGTACCTAGTCGACTCAGCTTGAATTTTTGCTAGCTCTATGTGCTCATGACTGGTAGTTTTTCTCTCTTCTATCTTGGCTAATTCTATTTGCTGCTGGAGCTCACCTGCCCTGATAGCCTTTCTCTCTTCGATCTTAGCTAATTCAAGCTGAAGCAATAATTCTGGAGATAACCCTTGAGGAGGTGAAGGTGCTACAATGTTTGAAATTACCGATGGTCCCCCCAGGGGCAACCAACCCTGCCAGTCACCACCCAACTGCGGAAGCGTACCCGGGGTCGGCAAACTACTGGGATGGCTGGGAGTCGAGTGTAGGGGAAGCATGGCCGAAGGGCTCTGAGCACTCAACCCATCTCGCTCACCAGTCACCCTGCCCAGTACACACGTTATCAAGTTATCCTTGGTCATGCTGCTAGTAACCGCATGACCGACAGCTGTGGCCAGGCATTGAAGACCGTACCGATCCATACCCTCCAACCGCTCGGCAGTAACAGGCCATTGCAAAAATATCCTAGCATCCTCCTCACAGTTCACCCGATTAACCCTTTCATCATGCTGCTGTTCCTCAGTTTCGACATTACGTACTGTGTCTCCATTCTCCTCTGACCCGGTATAAGACATGATGCTCACAAAAATTTCTCACCACAATATTCAGAAAAGAAGTACCCCAAACTCTTATGTAGCACTATTCACTTGCCAAAAAGGTCTGAAGACTCTCAAGTGCTATACTACTTTGCCAAAAAAAAATTAACGTGCTCACTATATTCCTCAATAAAACAAATGACCACAACAATCCTGCAATTATCTCTTAGTTCACAAGATCCTGAGCTAGGTCGCCATTTGTTACGATCCAGGTTCTCAAAGACACAGGGCTCTTCAACATTGGACTAGATAATGGCAAAACGCAACAACGGTAACACTAGATCCAACCCCTGCCTTAAACACTGGAAAACAAAACACCATTACCGCCCTGAGTCGTGCCTGGACAACGAGGTATCCTATGACTCGGTAACTGGTGCACACACACTAGGCTGACGCTCAATGAAACTCGATTATGTTACACAAAGAAAAGATAGTTAACGTGATTAATTAACGTTACGGTAGATACTCAAATAACTGGCACTCCTGTATTAAAGAAAGTGCAATGCTAGTCCTGCAACATCAACTGGAAACTTCTGAAATAAGTCTGATGCTGGGAAGATGTTCGTAAAGAATCTTGAACAATTATAATGCAGAATACGGGTCACAATAAATGCTAGGACATATAGTAATAATAGGCAGGCGAATAATAAAGACTGCGCAAAGGTAGTAATGCTCGACAACTAAAGAAATGCTTCGTGACACAACGCAACAGCCTACTAGGGTTGTGCAACTCAACAACAACCTCGGCTCAAAAGTGCAGTGAATAATAATGTTGCATACATATAATAATGGGGCTTATCTCTAACCAGTGTCTGCTCAGTTAATAAAGTCTAGCTGGGGTATCAAGGCAGGGCAACATTGGGTGAGCATGCGGCTCGTAGCCTAACGTTGTCCGAAGGTGGTATAATGAAGATTACGTTATATGACAGGGATGCTCTCTTGATAAATCTAGGTCTCTAGTACCTAGTTCTATCCTGGCGATCCCTCAGAAGTCAACACAAAGAGGCAGCACTATGTTGAGGGATAGGCTATGGCCCTCTCACACCACAGCGCTGTGCTCGCAAAGTAAACCCACCCGAAGACAACTTAGGCTCCCACAGTACCTGTCGATGTCGTGCAGGGCTTAGCTAACACTGCACACATCGGAGACAACGACACAGTAACCTTACCCCCTCTAGCTTTAGATAACCAAGCAGAATCACTCAATACCTTGCCAGGGAGACATATACCGGTCTACAACCTTCCCGAGAGAGGACACATACGGAAAAGTCCGTCTCTCTAACCTCAATAAAGCATAATACCTCCTTAACCTAATACATGGAAATATCTGAGAGCTTCGCGTACAATATGACTGGTCGACGGTGAACGTCTATGCTGAAACCAGAAGGGATGTTGAGTTTAATAAAGATTAGAGAATGAGAAAGGAGAAGTCGAGAGAGAGAAATAGTATGCAAAGTGGCGAGTATGGGGGACGGAATTGCAAAGGATGTAGGCGATACACGTGTCAGGCAAGCTCTGAGCTGGTAAAGAACATGAGGCAGCGACGGGAAGGGACTAGTTGACCACCCGGCCGCCAACGCCGTCAGCGCCCAAACGAGCCGCGTCATAGCTCACCTAGCTGCCGGGTGTACCCCCTCACCCTCTCTCGCTCGCCTCCCACACAAGCAACATTTATATTATAGCGAATGTAAAATATAAGGCGCGGTCTCAGACCAAAACAAAGATCATTTCTAGACTGTCTGTGGCAACACGACACTAATGAAATAAAGCAGATCATTCTAGGACAACTGTAGCCTATCCCCCCATCCTGGCGAGCGCTAGCGAGCTGCAATGTCCCACGCAACCATTCTGCCAACGCCGGGCGGCGTCACAAACATAATATAGGATGGTCTTTCCTTTAACCTCTGAAGTGCGCATGGGGGTAATTAGACACCTCTCCCTGTGCACATGTATTTGAGGTGTTTCCGTCACTAAAATATTCATTGTACCATTAAAACTCTCCCAGACATATATGACGCGATCGCGTCATATGAATAAGTCCACCAAAAACTCATAAGACGCGATCGCGTCATATGGACTTATCTCTATACCTTTATAATAAGTTATATGACGCACTAGCATCATATGGAGCTCAGTAAGTCCGATAAGTTACCTCACGATAAAACCGTTGGTGGCAACCTCATTCACCTCTGATAATTCTAACGGCCGCAGTGTTGTTTTGAGTGTAGTGCGAGGTAGTGGCAACGATCCTGGGGCTCCCGCCTCCTCGGACTTATTGGAACATAATATGTCAGAGGGAGTTAATAGCATTAATACTTATCAATATGCGCCTATTATGGGTTGATTATAAAGGTATTAACCTGAAACAACAATAAAACGAGTGAAAACAGCGTTTGGATGGTCAAAATCGGAGATATAGCCCGCGAGTTGTATAATGTATGGGTGAGGCAAGCTGCTTTCCCGCCAATTTCCCCCAGGGCCACTGAGACACAGTCGATCGATACTCTCTCTCTCTCTCTTGCATTCGCTTGCTATCAGTGATGACCACACCCTGCAACCGGATTTCTAATGTTAGTACGAAAATATACCTCAGAATAAGGGAATAACAGGGAAAATAGGTGATAACTGAAGGAGAGGAGGAAAGTGGGGAAGGAGTGGAGGTAGAGGACTGAGATTTTGCATGGCCCAGGGGCCAAAAAAAAAATAAATAAAAAAAAAAAAAAAAAAAAATCGATGTCAAAAGTTGATTTTTGTTTTCTCTGACTCTTAAGAGTCTCCCCGCAGTCCGCCGGGGGAACTCTTAAGAGTCTCCCCGCAGTTCCCGGGTTAAACCATTTTCTATATCTATTCACAAAAAATATAGGCCTAGCTTAGGCAGCGCTACCGGTACGATTTAGCAGTTCGAATTTTGATTGAGAGTGGGATTAGGCCTAGGCCTAGCCTAGGGCTTAACATGGGATACTGTTTGGGGGTTGGGAATAGGCTCAGGCTGCTTTAGGCCTAATTAGGTAAAAATAGTCAAATCGAGACAATTGCACAGCCAACATTTAGCCAACAATAGCCTATTTATAGGCTACCTTTCATTACTGCAGTTAAGCACAAACTTATTTTACAATGGAAAATAATGCATGAGGTGGGCAGGGTAGGCCTATTAGTATTTTGTGAAATAACTTAAATTAGGTTAGGCTATAGTATACTTCATTAGGTTATTAGGCCTATGAGAAAACAGGCCTAGGCCTAGCTTAATTTTATTTCACTGCTCAACATATTTTTTTTTGTTTTTGCTGTTGAGCTCTGCATATATTCAGGTAGGCTTGGATTTTTGTAAAATTGCATTAGGCTAGGCTACATATTTTTACTTCTATTGGAAAGCACAGGCCTACACAATAGTACACATGTTAAAGAATTTAGCCTAGCCTACCACAATTTAGCCTAGACTGAAAGAACAACCAAAAATAGGCTAGGCTAAATGCAGCTAAATAATTTAGCCTAGCCTCTACAATTTAGCCTAGACTGAAAAAAAATAAAAAAATAGGCTAATTGCAGTATTGGTAAGAGTTGTAGTTGTGGGCATACCAAAAGCTTTGTTTATATAGCCTAGTCGCACGCTCGCAGTTAGGCCTACATTCGCTTCTAATTTAATTTAACTGCTGGGGTAAAGCAGGATGTCAAAATGAAGCAATTTTGTGTGGAGACTCGAATGAATATGAGAAGGAATACAAGAAAATTAACTTGGAATAGCATTGTTTTGGCCACTTTATCACTTCCAAAGACATAATTTAAACTATAAACCATAATTTTATCTTTACATAGGCCTATACAATTAATAAAGACAACAAATATTGGACTCGGCTCTCGTTTGACAACCTGGGGTAAAACCACTCTCAATCCGCCGGCCGGTAACAAAACAATTAACCAATGCCTGGCCGTGGGATACAATAATGGGTTGAGGAGGCTTTATCCCCCTATGACTTATTGTCATCATATATATCACCAGCAGGGGCAAATTACCACAGTGGTGGTGCGGGTGACGGGGGAGAAGGCAGAGAGAGGGGAGGTGGAGATAGAGAGAGAAACAGTCCAAGTGGAGGCAGAGGGAGGGAAGGTGGAAACGGAGCGAGAAACAGTCCAGGTGGAGACAAGAGGAGAGGAGACAAGCTAGGAAATAAATTGGGAGGGGTACGTACAAAAAAGAAAGGAACAGGCAGGGACGAGAAAAATAGGGAAAATACTGGAAACGCTAAGTTCATGTATACAAATATTGATGGGTTAATTTCCAAAAAGATTGAGTTTGACGAATATGTAAAGAGAGAGAGGCCCGGGGTAGTATGTTTGACTGAAACTAAGCTTAACCAGGAGGTAGACACGAATATAATTAGTTGTGCAGGATACAGTACATGGAGAAGAGACAGGTTAGGAAAGCTAGGAGGAGGAGTGTTGATCATGGTAGATAATAAAATTACTGCTAAAGAATTAAAACTTGGTGATAGCATTGCTGAAGTGGTAGCAGTTGAAATTGAGGATAATGATAGGTCAAAATTGGACATTGTATCAATGTATTTACCTCCTAAGACTAAATCTTGGAGCAACGATGAATATAATGAATTAATTTTGGAAACCTTGCGTATGTTAGAAATTATTTGTAAAAGGAAAAGTAGGCTTATTCTTGCAGGGGACTTTAATTGCGGGGAGGTGGATTGGGAATGTTTGGATGCGGGTTCAAATGAAAATACTTGGGGTAGCAAATTTCTTGAACTAACAATGGGGTATCTATTAACCCTTCTTTAGCGGCCTATGCGGTTTATTTATATGTACCGCCCAGCGGGGTGTTTTTAGCCAAAATAGGGCTGTTTACGTGATCATTTTCATGCCTAAATAAGACCCAGAATGTAAAACAAGTATCTATCCCTGAAAGGGCATAAACAGAGCTTTCGAATGACACCATAACGATCCTTGTATGATGGATAGTTTTCTTGCAATAACCGTGCAACGCGAGTGCAAAAAGCATGTAATTCGGTACTTTCCCCATATAATTCAGTATGTAGCGAGTGAGAGAGGGAGGAGGGAGCTGAGATTCGTGTCAGTAGGTTCGCCGCGGTGGTCTGGAGCAGTCATACGCTCGCTAGTCTCCTGCCACCACTTGTCTCTCTCTCTCAGCAACATTACGTGCTGAAATTGCCACTCGACCTATGTCGAGCGCCGCCACATAGTCCAGCTTTATTAAAAACGACTCATGTGGTGAGCCGCTTTTTAATGGTTAACACAACACGTTACGGAAAATACAAGATTTAGAGGAGGTGATGAACCATCAAGACTTGACTTATTATTCACCAAAGACCCCCAAGAAATAAAGAACCTAACATATTTGAGTCCCATGGGAAAAAGCGATCATGCTGTGATTGAATTTGAATTGACAGTGGAATTTCTGGAAGGCAGAGAGGAGGAACATAGGGAATATAGACTAAATTATAGTAAGGCGGATTATGAATCATTACGAGGATATTTTGCAAATATAGATTGGTCATTTATTGAGCAAGAACAGAATATTCAGGTAAAATACACCATGTTACTAGACATTTACAGGGAGGGGGTAGATAAATATGTACCAACATTTAAGGATAGAAAGCTGGCTAAGGAGAAAGAGTGGTTTAACATGCGATGTCACATTGCCCAGAACAAAAAGGACTCTGCATGGAATAAAGTGAGAAGGAGACACACTGAGGAAAAATGGGTTGAGTATAAGAATGCTAGAAACAACTATGTCAAGACTATAAGAGAGGAGAAAAAGAACTTTGAAAAAGATATAGTAAACAAAATAATGTAATAAAGAACCCAAACTGTTCTATAGTTATATCAACGGAAAAACTAAAATAAAGGACAAAATAACAAAGCTTAGGGTAGAGGGTCAATTATATGAAGACACAGTGGGTATGTGTGAAATTATGAATGATACATTAACATCCGTGTTTGTGGAGGAGGATGACTATGTAGAACCTGTGGTGGAATTGAACGAGATACAGGGACTAGAGTCGATAGAAGTCAACAAGGATGAACTAAAATCATTTGTTGGAAGAATTGGACGTGAGAAAATCTATGGGCCCAGATAACATTGCAGGATGGGTATTAAGAGAATGTTCTGAACAACTAGTGAGACCTATTTTTAATATTGTTCAACACTCATTAAACAAGGGGGAACTTCCCTTAGAATGAAAACAAGCAAATATAACTCCAATATATAAAAGTGGAAATAAAGAAGACCCGCTAAATTATCGACCGGTATCCTTAACGAGTGTTATATGCAAGCTTTGTGAAAAGATTATTAGAAAAAGATGGGTGGGTATGTTGGAGGAGAGGGAAATAATTTCAAGCAAGCAGTTCGGGTTCAGAAAAGGTCATTCGTGTACCACAAATTTGTTGAGTTACTATGATAGGGTAATTGACATTGTACAAGGGAGGGAGGGGTGGGTAGATTGTATTTACTTAGATTTCAAGAAGGCATTTGATAAGGTGCCTCATAAGAGATTGCTGTGGAAGCTCAGGACTGTGGGGCGGGTTGAGGGAGTATTATTAAAGTGGATGGAAAACTATTTAATTGGGAGGGAAATGCGAACAGTAATAAAAGGAAAGTTCTCCTCGTGGAAAAGGGTAAAAAGCGGAGTGCCTCAAGGATCGGTGTTGGCCCCAATCATGTTTTTGGTTTTCATCAACGACCTTCAAATGGGAATAGGCTCATATATATCTATGTTTGCTGATGATGCAAAATTAATGAAGCATATTACAAGTAGGAGTAGTTGTGAAGAATTACAGAGAGACCTAGATAAGTTATATGAGTGGAGTCAAACTTGGAAAATGGAATTCAACACGAGTAAGTGTCAGGTTCTTGAGATGGGAAAAAGTAAATATAGACCTTCTTGGGGATATAAAATAGGAGATGAAATAATTAGTAAAGCTGTGAAAGCAAAAGACCTAGGGGTAGTTGTGGCAGACAGCTTGTCACCTGAACAGCATATAAATAAAATAACTGGTGAAACCTATGCAGTGTTGACTAACATGAGAATAGCTCTGAATTATTTAGATGAAGAGATGTTAGCAAAAATAATAGGGACAATAATACGACCAAGACTGGAGTATGCAGCAGTGGTGTGGTCTCCACACCTTATAAAACATAATAAAAAAATGGAAAGAGTTCAGAGAGTTGCCACTAAGATGATAGCTAGCCTTAGAGACCTGCCTTATGAGGAGAGATTGGAGAGGCTAAAGCTGCCAACGCTGAGGGAGAGGAGAGAGAGAGGTGACATGATCATGATGTTTAAGTGTGTGAAAGGTTTTGAGAAGATCGACAAGGGAGATTTTGTGGTGAGGGACGAGGGAAGAACCAGGGGTCATGATTGTAAGTTGAGGAAAGTTATATGTAAGTCTGATGTAAGAAAGTTCAGCTTCCCGTATAGAAGCATTGAGTGTTGGAATAAGTTGGATGGGGAGGTGGTGGGAGCAAGAAATATCCAAACTTTTAAAGCAAAATTGGATAAATGTAGAGAGAGAGACAGGACAACACGAGCTTAGGCTCAAATCCTGTATACTACAATTAGGTGAGTACAATTAGGTGAGTACAGTCAAATTAGACGCGAATGTAACTGCGAGCGTGCGACTACGTAAATAAAGGGGACGATAGACCCGCTAACACAACTCTTAACGCATTTTTTCCTAATGTATCAGATTTTTTTATATTTATGACCTCAACAGTTGAAAGATGACAATTTTATGGTTTAGTTTATACAAAAACATTTGGGTTCAATGTTATTTTAATACCACAATTTTGTTTGATATATTTGAAGATAAATATTGAATCTATATGCTCTAAAGACCATAAGAAATTTTTGTTTAACCCTCGGCAAAACCTAATAAAAAAGTATGGTACCGTACTAAAATGTCTTTTTCGTAACAAGGTTGTCAATATGGTACTTCCAGTTATCGATAGCTCTAAAGATCATATGAAAATGTGTTAAACCCTCGGAAAACCCTATTATAAAAGTATGGTACTAAAACTTAATTTTCGTAATAAGGTTGTCAATACGGTACTTTCCCGTTATCAATGTACAATCAAAGCTGAAGATTGCAGAGTAAACACCGTAGACTTCATTGACTTTTCTTTCACCTTTGTATAATCGACACCCAATTTGTTTTATTTTTTATTTATTAAGGGATTAGTACTCAACCAGCGGGGGTGTGGGGGCGGCAGCCCCCACCCATAATACCGTACTAGGTTAGGTTAGGTAAGGTTGTTAGGTTAGGCTAATGTCTTTTCAAATCACTATCGGGGCGTGTCTCAACATCGATCGATAGGCCTAATGGGGAAAATAGGTTTTCCCGAGATTTCTAATTAATTACAAACACTATATATTGATGCAAATGAAAACAAAAAATTATAAAAAACACTCGGAAAGTTTGTGGTATTAAAATAAAAAAAATCCAACATTTGCTTTGTAACTTAGATACTCATATTTATGCTTATAATTGCAGTATGAGTGGGGTTTTTCTTTTTATATGTAGGCCTAGGCTAAACAAATGTTAGTTTTTGTTTTATTGTTTAAACTAGACTGAATTTATGCTAATAAATATTAATTGGAGGGAGCAAATCTGTCAAGGAATATCCTAGATGTGGAAATTTACAGCCAATTTGCTCTAGCCCTTTTTGAGATACAGAGGTTAGAGATCGTTGGATACAATAATATGTTGAGGGGGTCAATCACCCCCCATGACATATTGTCATCATCATATATATTGCCAGCAGGGGGCAAATAGCCTAGGCCTAGCCTATGTGACGCCTGCAGCTTAGCAGATCGCCACGTGGGCTCAGCCGCTCGCTTGGCCACTCGCTAACACTCGCCAGGGCAATGTATTTGGCTACAGTCTCTCTACAATGTTGTACTTTCTTTCTTTTGAATCGTCATGTCACAGGCAGTATAGAAGTGGTCTTTGTTTTCGCCTGTGACAAGGGATTATATTTTATATCATCAGTTATTAGTTTAATGTATAAGACTGAATGATACAGCTAGAGAGTGTGAGTGAGTAAGTGCAGGAGGCAGAGGGTAGTGTGCATAGTGTTACACGTTGTCTCGGTGACGTCATGCCACGGCCGGGCCCTCTTTGTGGCTGGCCGCCTTACCACCCTCCTGCCGCGTCAGGAAGTGGTCCCCCGGCACTCCCTGCTGCCTTTGTGTCTTCCTTGCTCAGAGCTTGCCTGACCAGCATACCCTTCACACCTCCCTTGCCACCTGTCCCCGACTTCTACCTATAGAACACTTTCTCTCTCTCAACTTCTTACCTCTTATTCTTCTAATCTATTCCCTTTGGTTCTGCACGATTTCATATATCGGCCATCGTATTATATGCTGAAGCTCTCAGATATTTCATGCTTAGTTAGACATTTTGGAGGGGTTAATATTTTGTCTGTAGAGGTTCGACACACTCGCGGTGTCTCCCTACCTAGTTCTTGTTTGTCTGCTGGGCTATTTAATGCTAGACTGGGGTAAGGCTATTGATGTTGTGATTTCCGATGTGTACCAGGTTTTGTCGAACTTGTACAATTGCAACGGATACGTGGGAAGCCTAGGTTGTCTTTCTAACTGTGTACCTTGTGAGTTTAGCACTGTGTTGCGAGTGAGGGCTTTTGCCTCTGCCACCCAACACTGTGCTAACTCGTTTTGCTTTGACTTTGAGAGGGTCGCCAGGAGAGAACCAGATACTAGCGATCTGGATCTCTCAAGAGAGCACCCCGTCATTTAACGTACTTTGGCCGTACAGTCTTAACCTAAGATGTGCACATGGGGGGTATGAGACACCACACTCCTGTGCGCACGTATTTGAGCTGTTCCCATCACTAACATCGTTATTTTACCATAAATACCATTAATACTTATCCATATGCGCCTATTATAGGTTGATTATAAAGGTATTAACCTGTTACAACAATAAAACAAGTGGAAACAGTGTTTGGATGGTCAAAATCGGCGATACAGGCTGGGAGTTACATAATGTATGGCTGAGGCAACCTCCCTGCCCTCCTCCCCTCCCCTTGTCTGGAGAGACACTGTTATGCAATAGTCTCTCTCTCGCTCTTTCCCACGCTTGGTCACAGTGATGACAACGCCCTGCTACCAACTCGCTAATGTTAGCACGAAAATAGACCACAGAATAAGGGAATAACAGGGAAAATAGGTGATAACTGAAGGAGGGGAGGAAAGTGGGGAAGGAGGGGAGGTGGAGGAGTGATATTTGGCATGGCCCAAGGGCAAACAAAAAATAAAATAATAAAAACAAAACAAATTGTGTGTTTTTTTTGGGGGTGTTTTAAATGGATTTTTTTTGTCTCTGACTCTTAAGAGTCTTCCCGCAGTCCGCTGGGGGAACTCTTAAGAGTCTCCCCGCAGTTCCCGGGTTAAGGACCTTGCTAGGCTACGAGCCGCTTGCTCAGCCATTGTTTCCTAGCTTACGACATCCCAGCTAGACTTTATTCGCCTAGCAGACACCCGATTAGGATTATAAACTCTTATGTTATGTATGCAGCAATTTTATTCACGTTGATTATAAGCCTTGGTTGTTGTTGAGTTGCACAACCCGAGCAGGCTTTTGCGTTGCCTGAGGAAGTACTTCTTTTGTTGTTGGAGATAATACTATTGCGCATTTATTATTATTCCCGTGCCAGTTAACACTGTATGTCCCTACACTTGTCATATCTTGTTCCTACTTTATATAACAGTTCAAAATCCGATTCGATCATCTTAAGCAGCATCCGACTTTCTTCAGAAGATTCCTGTTCGATGCTTTAGAACTTTCATTCACTTTCACAGTGACAGTTTATTATTGTTTAGAGTAACTTTAATTATACCTTCTTCTTGTTTGCATTAAATCATTCCAGTGATTTAATTAAGCTCTCTATCTTTTTCCTTGTATACATTATTAACGTAATTGTATGTTGTTGTGATCAGGCTGTATCAGAGATCATCAGCCTGTAGTAGTAGTGCATTTATACCGAGTTATAGGATACCCCGCTATCGCAGATTTAACTCTGGAGGGTATAGGTGTTTTTGTGCGCCAGCATTATAAGTTCGAGGGTTGGATCTAGTGTTACCGTTGTGGCTGTGTGCCTTTCTAGTCCAATGATTAAGAGCCCTTGTTTTATACGAGTCCCGGTCGTAACACCTAACTAAAACAAAAATCGCAGTCAAAATAGACGCGAACTTGTATTAACTACGGCGATCGACCATTGCCCGCACCGGCCGTCCCCCGGTTATTGTTGAGGTCCTGAGGAACCGGATGACTTTGACGAGCTCTTCCCTCCGCAGTCTCCGCATCCCATGTATCGTCGTACGGTACCTCTTCCCCTCCACATCCTACATCTGGTCATCCTACATATGCCTCCTAAGCCTTGCCTCGTCCCGTCACTGAGCATGTGGATGGGCGTCCCTTTCTGGCTTCAAAGATGGATTCCTTCCGACAGCTCCTACTGGATGGTCTGGGGTTGGTTGATAAGGGCACCTCGCTTCAAGACATTGCTCTGGCCCTAGTACCGCGGTTTGTAGGTCTCTGGTTCGCCACCTGATGACCTGCTATTGGGTTGTTGCCTTTACAGGGTTACGGTTCTACGAATGACCTACAGTGAAAGTGACACGGTGGTGAATTTTAGCCTTAACTATAAACTAATTTAATTGTGACATAGGATCTCCGCGACTACGGTAGGGCCGTAGCGGGCGAGAATTCGCCTGAGGTTGCCCTTAACCCCCAAGACAAGACAAGACAAAATTCTAGTGCTGGTTTTACT